>JAKELI010000235.1:0-70962 GCA_021525025.1 Lactarius hengduanensis | reverse complement strand
ACGGAACCATCCCCATGGGACAATCACGCCCTATGCTTATGCTGTCGCTTACTATACGCACCTGTTTGCTTTTGAAGCTCCTCAGATGAGTAACCGCGTACCTGAAGGCAATGCACCCAGTACTAGGATTAGCGCCCCTGCGAGTTCGAGTCAGTCCCACTGTACGTAGAGTGGCACATGACTTATAAATCGACCGGAGAAACGTTTATAGGCGTCGGACGCGCAAAAGATCTTCTAAGACACGTCAGGCTGGGTGAGAGTATTTCCTCTCTCGCCACCAACGCCGAAGCATCGCCTCGAACCGGGCGCGCGAAGACTGCATGTCCGCGCCCGAGTAACTCCGTGGCCTTTGAGAGTACACATGATGCAGCAATGAGGTCCTGGGCGGCGTCACGAGACTGCGATTGGTCCGAAGCGATCCACCCCCCTGGAAGTATGGAAGCAAGGTGGGCATTTTTATGTTACTTCCAAAGATGCGTCCTAGAGGAGGTATCCTTACAGTTCGCATCAGGAGCTCAAGTTGAAGACTCCATTTTGAGTTCTCTACGATCTTGTTGGTCAGTCGGTGCAATCCAACAACCCAACAGGTGACCCATCAGATAAGGTGTAAGTTTGACATCTTGTCGCCCCCAAGGAATGGTGATCCTCCACTAGAACATCTAGGGTCGAAGATTCTAGAACCGACGAGCAGACCACGAAGCCCAGAATAACAAAAATCAGAACAATTAAAGAGACAAATAATATCTAGCCTGCGAAGTACGTGAGAACGTGAGCGGGTCCAATGTTAATTAAACGCGCATAGCGAGCTGACCTTAGCACCTAGCGTGCAGCCAGCACTAACTATTTTCCATCAGAAAGGAACGGTTCTAGTCCCTCATATCAGGGGGGGATTTTTGGGAGGAAAGAGCCTCTATGGTTTAGGAAGACATGGTGCGTGTGACCATGAGTAGGCGGCCCCCGTTGCGTAGCTCCAATTACGGAATGTAGGGAACCACAACCACAATAAGAACTCATGAGGTGTATGTGTCAACAAAGAGGGAATTGTCTCGCTCTGTATTAGGGAGTTGAGGACCGGTCTTGCATCAGGATGTACTGTCCCGGAATAAATATGGTTAAAAAAAAAAAAAACAGAGAGGAAATTACGGGCAGTCCCAGGATCGTTTTGGAGGTCCTGGCCTTACAACCGTCTGGTCAATCGAGGGAGTCCAAGAAGCGAAAATGGGGAGCCTCGAAGCGCTTGTCGTCGCAATGCCCGTGATAACTCACCCGGAGTAACCGTGGGGAACTGTCGGGGTCTGTACTATCTTCGGAGGCCCCATAGGTATGGAAACTACCTCCCCGGAACACGCACCCGAATTCGAGCATTAATTGACATGCTACAATGCTTGAAGTCCATCTCCGTTCCATGCATGCCGCACACGGATGTCGAGTGGGTAACCGCCCAGCTCTGCACGTGTGATCATGATAGCACGTTCATCTAGCTCAGAAAAGTCATAAGTAGATATGGAGCCCATTTCGCGGTGTAGCGAGCGGCTCGTTCGCACCCGGAATGAGTGCTGAAAACTGCTGCCGCCGCTAAAATGTATCCTGAGTGTGTGGTGGAGGTGCTTTTGGATCAGACTAGGCTAGATTGAGAGAACCCGTGAGTAACCGAGTCGCCTCTCTGGGGGCGACGAGAGCGTTGTTGGTCATGATTGTTTGAGGTTCCTCCTACGTACGGCTGGACCTGGGGTGTAGGGATTGATTTCAACAAAACGTTTCGATGACAGCTGCCAAGATGGTCTCCCATGATTTTGCGTGATCTTACTGTAAAGCCGCGACTGCCAGTTGTACTGTATGGGTCGGGGTCGGCCGATATTGATCTATCCGTATTTGGAATGGCGGTGCTGTATGGCGGACAGAGATTCGCTGTCAGCGCGTGGAATCGCAGGCACTACAGTAAGGACTTGTCTCATGTACTGTATGACTTCGGCGACACCATTGCTGAGATCTGGGAAGTTAATTACAGTAGGTCGACCCCACGATTGACAACATTGTTAACACGCCCTAGCAATGAACCCCCGTGACACAGACCACGTGTACGGTAGTTATAGACCCTTCGCAATTTTTTCGAATCATGACAATGAGGAATGCATAGTATGCAGAGAGGTTCCAAAATTTTCAGTTTCGCCGAGTTACAGTAAAGTAGACGTATGGCACTCAGAGAGTGGGTCCGAAGCTGAGTTTTAAAATCGACAAATCGGTCGTGCTTCGAGTCTAGCGATGTATGGCTAGTGATCGTCTCTGCATTCCTACAGTAATGAACGTAGGGAGTTCACCCCCCTCATGAACTCAATACTCAATACACACGATGCCAGGGGCTGCCAGTGGCCATGTGTAATTAAGCGATAATGTGAGATCTATTTCGATATCTGTTGACGGTTACAGTAAAGCGTGGGATTGACTGTCAGTACCGCAGCTACTGTAAGAATTGAGGGCTGTTGGACGTAGGCGCCCATCAAATTGGTCCTGGTACCAGGATCCTCGCTTCCTTGCGGTGCCGTGAAGCCGTTTTCGCCCACTACGCGGTCTCACTGGAAGCTTTCAAAGCACGCCGCGACCAATACAATCGAATATCCGTATCCCATTGGAGGTGTGTATGGTGATTTGATTCCCAACAGATTCAGACCCAACACCCCGACCAACACCCCGACGACTTGGCCCCACTGGAGCCTTTTAAAAGAAGAAGTGCAGAAGGATCGGAATACCCAACACCCATCGCAATTCGCCACGAACAACAGGCAACAATCCGATTCGCTCTTACTCATGTCACAATATCCCCTGCCAGACTCAACTTTCGGCTCCACCAACGCGCCTCACGGTGCGCCAAGTGGTATGGCTAGCGCTAGCACGCAAGCGACCACGGTGGACGGCCCATATTCCGAGCGCCCCCGAGCGAATGACGACGCACGAACGGGTACCGGTTATCCTGTTCATTTCTCGTCAGGAGGGGAGAGCGACGCGTGGCCTCAAGACGCTCAAGATGATTGGATCCCGGGTTTCGGAGCGATGGTGAGCAACCGAATGTCCTGAAAAAGAAAACATCATTGAACGCGCATCTGTATTGCAGGATCCCCAAATGCGGCGCGACGCGTTGAATCGCTACCTCCAAACGCCCAAGTTCACCTACGAAGGCATCGTGCGCGCATTTTGGCAGCAGCAACAATCGCAGGGCATAGTCGAGGCTCAGAGGAAAGCCGCGGAGAAAGAAGCCATAGAAAGAGAGATGCGGTTGCGCGCGGAGCAACAGCGTCAGATGGCGAGACCTGACGGGCAGGGACAAGGGTCGCAACAGCCGAGGCGATTCTAATCGACCGCGTAAGAGGCTCGACTTGGTTTCTGAGGGGCGAATTGTTGCAGGATGTTATATATCAATTCGTCATGTAATCAAATCTGATATCAGAGACAGAATCTGTTATTCCGTCACTGAAGGGAGTGTGATGATCAGCAGTGAACTGTGTTGGTCCAATGGTCCAATGGCCAGCCGAGACCCGTCACGAGACCAGAAACTTATTGTTCGCCCAGTTCATATGGCGGGATTACGCGGGAGTTTCTGGGGAGTATGATACGACTTACGTGGAAGAAGACTCGGAACCCCGAGGACGTGACGAAAGTTCTCGGATTTAGTTTCGACCGCGTGAGCAAGACTTGCGTACGAGCCGCAGACCAAATCATCGATAGGCATGGAGCGTCCCGATAGATGTTCTGATACCGCGATCTAAGGGGTGTCCGGCGCTGGAGTGTTCCAAACCCATGGTATGTATCTCAAAATCCGAAAGCCGGGCCATCACTCTTCTCGTCACGAGGAGGTCGTTCAACGCCCAGATTCATGGCCTCCAGTCATTGCGTCCTAGTCTAAAAACAAAGTTTGCAGCGTGAGAGATTCCGAGAACAGAAGAGTAAAGCTGCTGTATGGGTGTCGAACCGCCGTGGCTCCGGGTCTTACTGTAATCTTAATATACCCAAGGGAAACAGGGTCCTTGACATCCAGCCATACACCGACCAGGAGAAGCGAGATCTCCCGAACTAGATTGTAGTGAGTACAACGGTACCCTCGTAATTGGAAATGCCCTGATCGTCTGCTTGGTGAACGCCACACTCATACAGTCAGTTGTCTTCGATTAGATATCCGAGAAGCATGAGAGGCTAGGGCTTCCGGACCCGATTCCTCAGATCTGGTGGGGGTGAGAGTGCCAAGTTAGATGCTAGTACAGTACAGTAATGCATCGACATGGACAAGTTGCCGTATTCCGAAATGGAGTCTCACGATTCATCACGCCCTAGAAGTCTTGGGGGTCCACATGCCCTGTGGTGGTTGGCCGCACAGTCGCCACTCTAGTCCGCAAGTTGTTAGGCAGATACACTGTACTTCCAAACCAGCATGGCACACGCTCCACATGATGTACAGCTGTATGACGTCCGCCGCGTATCATCGCCAAACTCGCGGTTTACCAATAGAACGCACGTTTGCACTCTGGGCCCTGGGCCCTGACATGTTGACAGCCCGCATGAAGGCAACCGTATTTGGCAGAGGATGTATACACGGTTCACTACATAGGGACTGTGTTCTATATGTGTACTGTACCAAGGCACAGAGATGGATTCAAAAGGGGCGTACTATCATAGTACTGTAGCTCCCTAACACCGCACAATCCCCGGCGGACGCTCTTCACGTGACAGCATACTCGCCTCCCCACGTGCCGATGCTTCTGCACGGCGCGTGCAGCTACAGCGGCGACGCCACCACTGCCCATGCCGGCGGGTGGGTAGCGTCAGCGCACGTCTTGCGTACACGCGCCGCATAACTCCGTCAGTCCAGTCGCCGTGGAGATTGAACGATCGCGCGATCACTCCATCGGAGTCCGTCCGACCGCTTCCGTGGGGGCGCTGTGGCACGACCCCAACATACCCCACGTTCACCGCCTTTTCCTTACAGAACTCCAGTACGGAGGTTAATGGTTATCACCGAGACTGCGTAAAACATGTTCACCAGTCATACATGCAGATCCTTTCCTGGTAAAAAGAAGCTGGCGCGCGCGAGTGTCGGCAAGAAGCGGGAGAACGGACACGTGCTACATATCATGCAGTAGCTCGGGTGTTAGAGGAACAGAGGTATCAGGCTTATGACACCGCCCATACAATTGCGCGCGCATACGGCGGAGCCGACAGCTAGTCGGCGACGTGAGCCACCACCCCGTACAAAGCACGCCTCGCCCACAGGAATGAAAGCCCGTCCTTAGAGCGCACACATGGGCGGTGATAAAGAGGCCAACAGCACTCTCGGAAATGCCTACACACTTCGGAAATGGGCAGACAGGCGTGCCATTGGCGAGGAGCGGCGGTACCTAGCCTGGCTTAGTGCGCCTCTCTAACAAAAGGTGGTTTTCCTTATGTGCCACATAGCGCGCATTTGCCCTGTTACAACATTAAGTTAGTGTCGATTTACTGGTCGTGATGGATGGAGCAACATGCGTATTCAACGCGGAGGACCGCCGTTTCCTTATGAGGCCAAAATCATCGCCTCCTAGACCCGCCGGCGAGACGGAAGGGAGGCAACTTATGGATACTTCTCAAGCTACGATAGAAGTACCAGTGGTCTCGGGAAACGCCGTTTGGATGGCGAACGGCTCGCTACAGTACAGTAGTAATATAATTCCCCTGGCCGCTCTAAGAGCCATGGTAAAAGTTAATGAAACAGAGTTGCAGGACCTCGGTAGGAAATAAATAAATGATCATGGTAATGTGCCGAGCGATATTCGGAAATTGGTGGTGCTAGGGTATATCGGAAACCCTATAGAAGAAGCACTAGAACCAAAACACATGTAGGGCTTCCAAAGGTGGCGTTAAGTTCCCGATATTTTGAAATTGATAGCAGTAGGAAGCTAGCTTTGTGGAACACACGATGGGGACCAGAGAGGTGCGCGGCGTGTAGGTGTAGTAGTGTACTGTATTCAGGTGTAGTAATCGCGGCGTTTGCCGAAAGACCCCAACGTCCGTGGCTGCTGGTGGGTCACTCCGAAATTGAACACGACTATGACCCTCTCCTCTTTCTTCTCTTCTTTTGTCGGTACAATTCACGCAGACGCTCCTGAGGAGTCGAAGGTCGAGGAGTCGAAGGTCGCGGAGGCTGAGCCCCAGGAAGTTGAAGAGGCAGCAGCTGAGGCAGAGGGAGAAGACCCCGAAGACGTGCGTTCCGTCTAACGTTGGTCGGGGATTGTCACTGAGCACAGAATTTCTACGTGCGCAGATTCACCCCCAGCTGCGCGAAGAAGCGCAGGAGTCATCCAAGTGCAAAGCCGCTGCGCAGCACTTCTCCCACTGCCAGGAGAAGGTTCAGTCTGGCAAGGGCTTCAAGCATGAGGATTGTGTTGAGGAAATGTGAGTTCTACATCTACTATGTCCTGACCATGTCCTAATGACGGCGGACCCAACAGGTGTACGTACTTTTTTTAGACTTGAACCCCACGACTCTGACTCAGTCCTGCTCACCTGCCTCGTCCGCACCTCTAGTCCAGTACGTCTACCTTTCCCGACTTTTTTCTCTGATAGATTTCTCACCATCTTTCTCAAGTATGATGCACTGCACCGACGTGGGTGTATGATCATTCGGCGTGTTTGTATACTGAACTTTTCCTAGAACGAGCTCGCTCCGAAACTCTTCGCCAAGTTGCGTTAAGCTTCCTCGTACTACCTTTCGTCAACAGACCGTGTGTCATCTCGTCGGGTCGGCGTCATGCTTGTTGATGTAGTAGGTAGAAGTTGGTATTAAAAGTGCGATAGCCAGCATCCACAATTAGACTTTGTTTCTTGACACGGGTCCCACGTGCGTCGCCTACGTCAAATGGTTGAGTTTTGAGTTGTGTAGTCGGACCCTGACTGAAAGTGTCCGTGCCCGTCTCATCTGCTGGTACTCTGCTGGTGCCCTGGTTGTGTCGCCAATGCGACGAATCATCCGAAATACCGCCCTTCTCCTACCTTTCGCCGCTCTGGCCGTCATGGCCGCGCAAAGCCCCGGGCTCGCGTCTGCCTCCGGGATCTACAATTCCTCCGAGACACCACCGGCCCTCCCTTGGAACACCTACAACTTCTGCAACGCGCCGCACGTCAACGCCGCACATTACGAGCTCCCACCCCAAGCCGTCGCAGCGGGCCCCGGCGCTGCCCAGCTCCTACACGTCTCGGTCGTAATGCGGCACCACAAGGTACGTCCCTTCTCACGTGTGTACCGAAAACTGGTCCCAACGGCGCACACAGCGCACGCCAGACAACCTCGCACCGCTGGAGCGCACGCTCGGCCCATCCGGGGGTGCGGCGTGGGACTGCGCTGGCGCGATACAGCTCACGTACGACCTCGGCGGCAAGGCAATCGCGCACGTCGCGACGACGCCCGCGCAGCACCCCTTCGTGCGCGCGATGTGGCGCGGGACGTGCGACGCGGGACAGCTCACGCCCGGCGGGCTCCGCGATGCCGCGCGCCACGGCAAGGTGCGCGCGTCCCCCCCTTCCCCGCCCGCAGCGCGCGTATTATGATAGGACCTGTGGGAGCTCTACCACGCCCGCCTGGGCCTCGTGAGCGCGCCGCGGCCGCGTCCAGACGAGGTGTGGGTGCGCACGTCGACGGAGGACCGCACGATGCAGGTCGCAGGCGCCATGCTTGCCGCGATGGGCGCAGGAACGGACGCGGGGCGTCCGTGGGCCGTGTACACGCAGCCGTCGTCCGTGCGTCCCCTTCCCCCTGCTCTACCACTGCGCCCGAGCTGCCCCCGCCCCTCAGATCGACTCGCTCGTGCCGGCGTACGCGTGTCCCGCGGCCAATGCGGTGCGCGACGCGTTCGAGGCAGTGTCGGCGTGGACGGCGCATCTACAGGAGAACGCACCGCTCAAGGCGCGGCTCGACGCCGTGTTTGGCACCGCGGGGCTCGACGCGTGGGCCAGCTGGTGTCTGTAGCTCCCCCATCCTCTTTCTCATTTCCGATATATATATATATTTTACTAGACGACCACTTTTTCGACGCGCTGACGGCACGTGCGTGTAATGGCCACCCGCTACCATGCTCCGGCGGCGAGTCGTCGTGCGTGTCTGAGGCAGACGCGGCGTCCGTGTTCGCAATCGGGGACTTTGAGTACGAGTGCGTGTTCCCATGCCCTCCCCCCCATTAACAATTCACGCACCAGCAACGGGCAGCTACATCTGGCACGCCGCCCAAAACGCATCGACGTACACCTCGCTCACATTCGGTGTGCTCGTCTCTCCCCTTGTTTTCCAGATGGGACCTAACAGGCATCGACGCACGCAGGCGCGTTCTTCGCAGAGCTCGCGGACGCTCTCGCGGCACCTACGTTTGGGCATCGCCTCGCGCTCTACGTGGGGCACGATGGCACGTTAGTGCGCCTGCTCGCAGGGCTGGGCGCCGTCCCATTGCGGTGGCCGGCGTTCGGAGCCGAGGTGGTTTTCGAGGTGCGTCTGTTTGTACGGTGTCCGATATTTGATATATATCTGGTCTGCCCTAACTTAGGTGTGGGAGGTTGTTGGCGTGCGCTTCGTACGCGTGTTTTATGAGGGCACAGTGCTCGGCGGGTTGGAATGGGTACGGCTGGACGAGTTTGTGGGCAAGTTGAGAGCGCTCGTGCCGGATCGACTCTTTGGACGGTGCATGGGTGATTGATGGGAAGGTACTTTCGTGACTGACTTTTTTTGATTGATTACAAAATACGTATATAGCATGGTGGAGAGAATGTCTGCGCACAACACAAACGTTTGGACTTATGTAGCCTCCGCGAAACGAGTCTCGGCCTCCTCAAAGTTGACGACGTTCCAAATCGCGCCGAGGTACTGCGTGAATGAATAAATTAGTTCCTTTAGAGGGGCATAGACGGAGGGGCATACATCGACTTTGACATTTTTATACTGGCACGTGAAAAGAGTGAGTTATGCGACACGTTCAAAACAAAGTAGCGCACCTGAAGATAAAAAGCCTGCAATGAAACGTCAGACATGAGTAAAACGAGAGGTGGAGGATAGCAACGCACGTGTTCCCAAATGTCAACGCCAATGATGGGGACGTGGGCTTAACAAGTCTGGTCAGAGGGACGTCATTTCTTGGAGCAAACAAGCGCTCACCGAGAAGTGGATCCTGATTTGGGGTGGTGACGATTTCTAGAATTTTCGTAGTGGGGTTGTACGCAAGCCAGCCCCAGCCGCTCCCCTGAATTCCAGCAGTGGCAGCGTTGAACTGCTTCTTGAAGGTCTCAACGGAGCCAAAGTCGCGCTCAATTGCGGCTTTAAGCTTGCCGTCCTTGAGTTTCCCGCCGCCTTCCTTGACCGGTGCGAGGTTCTTCCAAAAGAGCGTGTGGTTGATGTGGCCTGTCACGACGATGAAAAAGGGGTGGTTCGAACAACATGAGGGTGGCTTACCTCCACCGTTGAACTTGAGCGCCGCTTGAAGAGCAATCTTTTCGCGGGTCGAGGGTGCCTTGAAGTACGCCTCTTCAGCCGCGTTCAGGCCATTAACATAGGTCTGGTGGTGCTTCGAGTGGTGCAGCTCCATGATCTCTGCAGAGATGTGCGGTTCGAGAGCCTAGAGGGGTGACGTGAGCGAGCACGCAGAGACGAAGAGACGTCACTTACATCGTAGGCGTAGGGCAGCTTTGGGAGGGTGTGAATGGCTGCAGAACGGTGTGCGAGAGCGCGAACGAGTGGGACTCGGAATGTGGTGGACAGCATGATCAGTCGGATGACAGGAACAACACAAGACCCGGCGGGTAATATGTTAAGCCTGACTAAGCGCGGTAAACGGCTATTGCCCGTGAGAAGAGTGTGAGAAGCCGAAATGCTATCTCTGCTGTACTGTCGTCCTGTGTCGACCGTGACAGTGGCTGTAATCCTAAGAGCGGCATAGGGCCGTACAAAGCATTCTCACGAATGAGCTCGTATTGCCGCGGCATCCGACTGATCGTCCTGGCCTGCCTCACCGCGTCTTGGCATCCAAAACAGTTTCTTTCCCACTGCGGTCATCTCTTATTTAAAATCCTCAAGCACCCTCACACAAAGCTCTCCCACTCAACCCGCCCGCAATGAGCCTCCCCGTGCGCGTAAACCAGGAGCCCGACCTCCGCTCCCCCGCCTCCTCAACAGAGACCTTCACAGACACCAACGTCAACGGCCTGCTCCACCTCGCCACAGACCGCAACAGCAGTGCGCGCCCCGGCCCACCGCTGGCCTCATGGGCCGGCGAGCTCTCCGCGTCCTTCGCGATCATCGCCGAGCAGCTACAGAACGCCTCACGCACCATCGCCACGCACGCCCCGCCCACTTCTTCCATGGCCGGCGGGCCGACGGATCATCTGGTGGCCCGCCTGGACGCGATCGAGCAGGCACAGGAACGGCTCGCGGTGGAGCTCGCTGCGCTGCGCAGCCTGCACGCGGGAAAGTCGCGCGAGCAGCTCCTCCCCGACGCTGCGTCGTCTGCGTCTTCCGGAACGTCGACGGCCTCCTCTTTGGCGGACCTCGAGAGGCGCCTCGCGGACGCGCTTGCGGTGCAAAAGCTCGAGTATGATATCTCGTGCTGCAGCTTTAGGAGGATTTGTTTGACAAATGCGTGTTTTTTTTTTCAGACAGGACCGCCTGTACGCCCGCCTGCACAACTCGCGTGCGACTGTGTATAAGATGGCCATCATGGCACTGCCGACCGCATCTGGCAAGCCGCCGCCGAACCACCCAAACACCAAAGGCGAGTTCGAGCACCTCACCAGTACGTTCTACCCGGCGTTCAAATAGAGACTGTGCTCACGTACGGCAGAGGAACGCTACGAGGCGTTACTGAAGGCGTACGATCAGCCTATCCAAGGCGACACAGCCGCAAAGCGCGAGGCGCTGCGCATGTTCCTAGGGCTGCCTGCGGCATGATTCTTCGAGTCGTTACGGCCGTTCATTTTATAGATTTTCGTTAGAGTTACCGTTAGTACTACTACGTCCCATCGAAATCCCATATCGTACCCTAGACAGAGACCCCGAGATTCAACAAGAACGGACCCACTTGGCTTTGATCCGCCTGCCCGACGAGCCTCTTTACGCCCGGCTCTGCGCTGAGCAGCCGCGTGAACTCACGCGCGACGTGTACACGCACGTCGCCCGCATAGGCGACCACGTCCTGCGCCTGCGCGCCGGCGGCAGCGAGCTTTGAGTACGCTGCCTGGTATCCAGCCGCCTGCTCCTCAAGATCGATCTCCGTCGCACCGGTACCGGTGCCGTCGTCGTCCTGCGCAGCGAATGCATTTCTTTCCTTGAACAGCCCTGCGAGCTGGCCGAGCAACGTGGGCCTGCAAAAGACGCGTCTCTGTGAGCGCCGAGTGGTACCCCGTATGCTGGCATGCTCTCACCATGTTTTCACATTGGGTTCTTTCAGCGCGAACGTGCTTTGGGTGAGTAACCGTGTCAGGCCGACGGCTGCCAGCTTGCGGTCCTTCAGGACTAGCTGCGTGATGTGCGGCACGACGAAGTTTGACACGATTTGAGACCACAGCCTGTGCGTGAATGCCAGCCCCTTGTCAGCACGACAGAAAAAGAAAAAAAGAAGCGATCGCCATACCCTGACTGGATCTCGTCGACGGTTTTAATGAGATAATCCGGGGTGAGGCCATCTGCGTTGATCGCGAGCAGGTACAGAAGAAAGTACACAAAGTAGTAGACGTAGTTGTTCGTCTTGTTCTGTTGCATCCGCGTGAGCAGCGTCATGATGATCTGGCGGAAATATGGTTGCAGCGCGGGCCTGACAAATACACGAAGCATTCAGCCTCCGCCGTCGTGATAGTTCGAAGCACGCACAGAGGGACATGCAACACGACGCTCTGCAGGAGCTCGAAGCCCCAGCCATCGTTCGTCTTGCTCGGCACCAGCCTCTGTTGCACAATGCCCAACACCGACGTGTGCTGGTTAGCCTCGACCATCGCCGCGGCGTCGCGCGCAAGGAAGGAACGCAGCAGCGCGACGAGTCCTGGGATTGAACCTTTCTGAGACCAGATGGCCGGCGTGAGAAGGAATGGGAGGAGCGCGCGATAGTCGACTGGCACGCCCCTGTGCAACGTCAGCATCTGAGCGAGAATCTGGAAGACATAGGGTATGTATTCTGCGACACTCGATACTCAGCACTCAGAGCTGGCCTGAGAATTATTAATAACACACGATCTATGTCCTTTTGCAAGATTTCTGTAAATAGAGGAAAGAGCGAAGCCTCAAAAACCGTGATCGAGTCTGGCACTGTCGCGCCAATAAATCTAGTACATACATTGGTCAGAAACGTGGGGTAAGCAACAAAGAAACATGGACTCGCAGAATAAGACCAGATATGCTCTCGAAAATGTACTGATCAAAGTTCGGGTTGCTCGGGTTTTGTGAAATATTGCGGAGGATGCTAACGAGCCTCCGCAGAACGTCGACGGATTCACCGACGAGCGCCTGCTTCGCCGTGATGATAACTCTCGCAACACCTGAAAAGGCACCGTCAAGCACAATATATAGGGGATTCAAACAAGGCACACGCACAGCGCATGAGGAAGTCATTCTCCGCTATGCGCTCTGGGCTGGGCTGGATCTCGATTTTGGCGAGTAGGACATTCAGAAGCTGGGACGCGAACGGCTGCACGTCCGCGGACGAGAACCTGCAAACTTGTCAATAGGAGGGAAGGGCAAACGCAGGGAAGCATTGGGGGCGTACATGAGCGTCGTGGAACCGCCAAGACGCATGGCCAGGATGCGATCGAGTGCCACCGCAGCGTACGTGTACACCACGACTTCCTGCGACTCGAGGCGGTTCAGGAGCAGCGGCAGCACCGAGACCAATTGCTCCTTCGTGAGCTGTCGCGAAATAGATGAACGTGCAGCGCGCTTGATCAAAAGGAGAAAAAACGTACCTGATAGCGGAATGTGTACAGATACCGGATTGCATCGACCTGCAGCGCCGGATGCACGCGGCCACTTGCGGCAGCCTGAATGTCGCCAAAGATGTTGTCGCCGAACCACTGCACGATGTTCACGTTCGGGTTCGTGGCAGTCACGCCTTGCTGCGATGGACAGATTAATTCTGCGCGGGCAGTGGAAGACGAAGGATCGGGACAGACATACCGACAGCGTCCCGCTGCGCGTCGCGACAGCCTCGAAGAGGTACACCGCCGCATCCTTACTCTTCCACGCGTCCTCGCCATCGCCCGCGGCCGAGGCCTCCGCGAGTGCGCGCCCGATCCACTCGAGCGCGACGGCGGTCGTCGCGCTCTCGCTGTCGGGGCCGACGCCAACGAGTGCCTTGATGACGTCTGCGGCGGCCTGGCGCGGCGTCGCGACCTCAGATACCTGCAGCTCTCCGCGGACGTATTCGAGTGGCGTGTCCTCGAACGCCTCGACGTCGCGCGTGCGCAGCGCGAGGTTGGGTACGACCACTCCCGCGATGAGCCCCCGAATCGTATCGTGTGACTCGAAGATGTCGCGATAAGCGCCGGAACGGATCGCAGTGGAGATGAAGCGGAGAGATTGAGACACCAGCTACCCGTGCGTGGTCAGAAGATGAGAGGTAAACGAATTGAGACAAAACACTTGCCTGGTCGTACGCGATGCCGAGCTGCTTGCCACCGGCAACGAGCTCCCATACTGCTTTGACGAAGACTGCCACGGAGCGCGAGCGCCCGAGCATTTCGGGGTACAGTTTGACGTACAGCTGTCGCAATATTCAATCAGACGAAAGGGGTAGAGAGGGAAGCGAACGGGCGCACCTCGGCGATCTCGATGACGCCGGTGCGGACCCTGGAGGGGAGGGACGGCGTAGCTTCGTCTGACTGTAAGCGTCTCAGGTCTAGTTAGTGTGAAGGGTGCAGGCAGCGCGAGGCAACGATGACGTACATCCGTCTGGAGCTGCGGCGGGTCCCATGCCATGAGTTGCATGAAGTAACCAGTGCCCTCCGCGAAGAAGGTCTCGTGGCGGTCCTCGAATTCTGGGGCAAGGTCCTGACAGGTGAGATCGTAGTAGAGGTCGATGAGTACAGCCATGGTCTGCGCGAGGAGTGTGTCCGGCGTCGCAAGGAGGGACTTGATGGTCAACTCGAAGAGCTGAAAGTATGGCACTAGGAACTTGGTGTGCACGAGCTTGATGATCGACCAGAACGCGTCCGAGCGGGCGCGTGAGCGCCACTCGCGAAAGATGGAGTGTGCGGTTTCGAGGACGCCGAGGTTGATGTTCATGTCGCTGCTGCTGAGCGATTGGACGAGTTGCTGGTAGGACCGGGCGAGCGAGTGAGTGAGTTTGACGAGGTCAGTTGGGTTCATTGACGCACATCGATGAGATCGGGCCATCGTTGAGGAAAATCTAGTTCTGCTATTAAGGAGACGGACTCTGCGATCTGGGCGCGGATGGCCTTGTCGCTCGCGCCAGAAAGTGCGATCATCGCGGGAACGAGTTGTGGCTTGAGAGCCTCCTTGTCGGCTACAGAGATGGGGTACTCGTCCTTTAGTTAGAGGCAGCCAGGTCAGGTCAAGTCGGGTGTCGATGAACAAAGGACACACATCTTCTAACCACCCAAGCTTCACCATGTTTTTGAGGTACACGCTGGCCGCGAGGCGTACGGCGCCGTTCTGGGTGGCATCAAGGACGAGTCGAAGGAGGTGAACGACAAAAGCAGGCTGTCGACTGTAGGCCTGGAGTGACTGCTCCGCCTGTTTTCTTGTATGTGGGTTTAACGAGTCCAACAGGAGTTTCGGAATATCTGACATGTTCTAAAAAGCCTAAGACTGAGCCAGAGCCAGAGACTGTGTACTGAACTTGAGCGCTGCCTGAGCGTGGCTTGACCCTAGTCGAGCGCCCTCCATAATATTTATTTTTTGTCCGCCAAGAGGTTACAACAGAGTTCACGAAATTATATTATAAAAACAGGTCAAACAGAGCACAAAGAAAAGACTTCTCAGCGTCCCCATGATGAACTACTCGTAGTTCCACGCCCTCGCCCGCGCACAATCCCTGCCCAACCACGATCCCGATCTCGATCTGCAGACGGGCCTCGAGGCACCCCCGCAAACTGGGCGGCTGGGAATCCCCGCACAGGTGACGCGAACGGTGTAGTGGTCGCCACAGCGCCATTGGTACTGACCCCCATTCCCAAGCCTGCTCGAAGTGCGCGCGGCCCACTCGGGAGCGGGCGCACGGACACTGGTATGGACGGTGGGACGTAGGAGGAACCAGGGCGGTAAGTGGACGACGGCGGCAGGCGGTGTGGGAGAGCACTGCTAGATGCGAGCCCCGTGGTGGTGGCGGCAGCGGCAGTAGCAGTCACGGTAGTACCAATAGAGAACGAGCGCGGATGTGTAGGGGGTGTCGTACGCGCCGTGCTCGTGCCTCCTGCTTCGCTGTCCTCGCTGTCGCTCGAGGAGGGCGGGGGCGAGGCCGTCCTACTCAAGCGCTGCAAAACGCCGTTGGCTACAGGTGTTGAACTGGTCGCCGGATCCGGCAGTGGGCGGGAACGTGGCACTGACGATCCCCGCTTTCGTGGACGCGCTGGAATCGGATTCTGCATGAAAAGTGGGCCTGGACGACAGGTAGGTTGACTCTACGTCGCAATCGCTCCTTGCAGCGTCATCTATTGCTTCCCTTGGGGCAACGACATCTCGCGCAGCTTGCTCACAGCCATTGGGATCACGTGCCGCATCCGATGATGGCGGATCGTGAGCCACACTGGCCCCAGATTGCCCACTCGGAGGCAACGAGTCCGAAGGGTAGCACCACCCCCCGCCCCTGCTCCTCCTCCCGCTGCTTCTTCTTCCTCATCGCAAAGTCTTTCAAGGACATCTTAACTTTCGGCGTTGCCTGCAACGATGATGGAGGGGGAGACGATGCATCTGTGCGCGGGGATGAAGGTGCTGGGGGTGGTTCGGCATCCGGCAGGGGCCCTGGAACCGATGAGGTTTGGCGCGAAGGTGACGCAGGACGCGGTGAGTCCAGTCGGCTCATCGGTGGAGGCTGCACGCGCCGGAGAGGCTCTGAAGAAGTAAGTGACTGCGGTGATGGTGAACGCGCATTGAGTAACGGCGGATGTCGAGTCGGTTGGGAATCGTATGGATCCTTGTCAACGTCCATCTGAATCGGGGGATCGGCATCGGGAAAAGCCAAAGTGGAAGTGATCGATAAGAAAGAAGACGTCAAAGTGGATAACTTAGGGAAAGCGGAGACGAGTTGGAAGAATACGAAGCAGTCGGCGATAGTAACGATAAATTAGCAAAGGGAGTAGAAGGCGACGGTGATGCCAGAAGGTCTGGCGTCTGGGCGCTAGACAAAGACGAAAGATTGCTGGTAAGAACCCGCGGGGAACTGGAATGAGGAATCGATGAGACAGTCGTCGGGTCGAGATTGGCGGGCATAGGTGGTGGCGGCATATCCTTCGTATCTGAGACAAGCACATCAGCTGGGACAGAGTTTTAGACAATAGGGCATACGAACCAGAGGACACGAGATCAACTTCCATCTGACCCTCATCTAAGACACTCCCTAAACTGATATTGCTACCGCATGGGGAAACGGACGGTGACACAGGAGGAAGACCCTCCATGCTGCGGTGAATCCACCGTTTTCGCATCTTGGGCGGCATCTGCTCTTCGTCTTCTGATTGGGGCTGGGGGTCCGAGTCTGAAGGGGACGATGAGCGGTACGTTGAATGGCCAACGGCATCGGGTAGGAGGCGCCGGGGGTGGGATGGACTGAGATCTGGTGTTCGGGGGGGATCGCTGACTTCCTGGCTACGATCCTCCTCCACCTGATTACCCGTTGCGGGAGGGGGAGGGGACGGAGACGCAGAGGAAGAACCAGCGGCAGTTTTGACCTTGGGAACCCCACCGTCGAGGTGATCCGGTAGGTGGTAGTTTTCCTTCTGCACGAGCCCGGTGGCATCGAACTGTCGCACGTTGGTCGCCGGGGCCAGTGGGTTGACCAGGAATCATCTCGACGCCGTTCATGCCGCCATTGAGAGGCGACTTTTCACGAGTATGAAAGCCGCGCTGCGCACCGACGAGAGGACCGAGGTCGACTCGATGTGATCGCGGGTCCGTCCCACCCGGGTCGTTGGCCCGTTGAGACGGTGGAGAAGCGGCGACGGGGAGGCGGCCGTCGACGAATTCAGCCATGAGGTTGAGAGCACAATCTTTGGCTTTGGAACCGCACGCGCACGTGGTAAAAGTAGAGCTCAATGCGTGGAGCATAGATGCCATTTGGTTGCGAATGTAACTGAGGTGATGCGCCCTGAAAGCCGAAATGATCAAACTGCATGAAGAACAGGGTGAGTGGCGCGGCGTACTGAAACATATGCGGCGCCTCGATAAGCGCAGGAAGGTGATGGACGGCATTACCATCATCCCATTCCCAACCCAGCACCACCTCCTCGTTCGCCTTGATATCGCGTAACGCAAAAACACCAAAGGTTAGGGTCTCAGAGTCGCGGCACTTCGATGACGACGGGTCGCGCTGGTCGGTTCCCTTGGTGGGTGAGCATATCATTGGACGAAGCACGGCGTTGGGCCGACACCCGCTGCGTACAAAGCGGGCTTCATTACCGGTGATTCGTGCGTCAAGCGCGACATCTAGAGGTGGACCGAAGAGATGCACGAAAGGCTTCGGCATGCCGTGGTGAGCGTAGGCATTGAGGGGGTCGGAAAGGTAAGCGGATGAAGGAATGATGGTGGATGTAAAGGGCGTGATGAATTTGGAGGAAGGTATTGGCTGAATTGTATGCATTGAATAGGACGGGGGGCGGACGGACGGGTTCGTGTGAGAGGAAAGGACTGGGTGTGAAAATGAAGAATGGGGGAGGGGACGGATGGACGTTGGGGACGTAGAAGGGGGGGTAGACAATACTACAGGGGTGTTATCGAGTGGCCCTGGAGGGAAGGGAGGGTGCGATAGCGCAGAAACGCCGCGCCAGTGCTTAGCTTGCCTACGAAGATTGTCCCTAGTTTCCTGGTGTGGAACAATATCTTTGAAAATGGGGATGTAGCTATGCGTCCATGGCTCGTCGACGTTCACATGTTCGTCTTCACCCACGGGCTGGACGTTGACCGACGGGCGACGTTTGCGCCGAGAATTGCCGCCCTCGATAGCGAGCGCGCTCTGACGGCGATGCTTCCTCTCGACGCTTGGACTGGTTTGGCGTCGCCGTTTCTCGTTGTCTGCTCGAAGCGCATCCTGCCTCCGCTGTGTCTGAAGACGTACCGCACGTTCCCGGTCGACTGGCCGCGGAGCGCATACCCAACATTTCCACTCTTCCGGCACACCCCCTTGCACGATCTCGAAGCAGGCGGCGTGACACCAGCGAGAACAGTCATCGCAAGCAATTGAGAAGCCGTCATCGAAAGAATAGCCGCATATACAATTGATGGAGTCTGAAGTAGATACATGTGCTTGGTCGTCGTCTTGGGGCGCGGCGCGTTTGGACGGCACGGTCGAAGAAGAGGTGGCTGCTTCATCGAGATTGAGCAGACCGAGGGCGGGTTCAGTGGCATCGTTTTTCATGGGGTGATGAGCCAGCGTGAGGTGCTGGAGCTATTTTCCACCGTCACTGCCGATTCTTGGGTCGTGATTTTCGTCGGCGTCGTTGTCGTTGTGGTCGATGTTGTAGTTGCACTTGTTTCCCCTCGCCGCTGCATGAGAAAATAGGTAAATAGGTACAAACAGAATTAGGACAGAACCGGGCCAAGCGAGGCTGTGCAGCGCCTAGAATCCGTGCAGCAGAACCTAAAAATCACTCTCCCAAAGTCGATCTCCGTGAATTTTAAAAATAACGTCGTGCGTACATTGCATGCTTGCGGTGCATGTCACCCGGACAAATAGAAAAATAAGATTGGAACAAGAATAAACCATATAAGTGTGAGAGCGAGCAGAGCACAGCGACGAAGAAAAAAGGGGGAAAGAGGACCGAATATACACGTACATGATCCGTATCATCACAAAAAAACAGAAGCTTTTAAGTTATTAGTCCTTGCGAGGTCGTTTCACAGGACGGCCATTCTCCCCCTCGCCGCTTTGCACCGAATCCCCTTCGTCCGTCGACGCCGCCGGCGCAGGTATCCCATCACCTGCCTTATCTGACGCACTGGTGGCTCCGTCGGGCGCCGCCGACGGTCCTTTGAGCCCACGGAGGACATCGAGCTCGCTCTCGGCGCGTGTGCGTGCCGCGCGTTCCTCCTCCCATAGACGGCGCATTTCTTCAAGCTGCGCCTGGAGGTCGCCCATAGCCTGGTCCATGAGGAGTTTCTCGAGCGTCCATTTCTCGATGTTGCGCGCCTCATTCTCTTTTAGGTGGTGGATGTACTGCACAGCGCGTGAGAGGATCGCGCCCTTAGCCTTCTCGCCCGACCCGTTCGGCACGATGCGGCCCAATTCATTGATTCCCTCATTGATGTTCCCGCGCCGTCGGCGCTCAACTTCTTTCTGCCAAATGTGTCAACTAATGCAGGGAATATACAATTGGAAGAACCGACATGATTGTCCTTCCGCTGACGTGCCCACTCGTCTGAGCCCATGTTGGCACTACGCGCACCGCGGGAACGCGTCGGCGCAGATGTAGAAGGAGAAGACTCCGTACTGTTCGGCGCATCTACAGCACCCCCAGGCTTTGAGCTTTCCGATGGTCGCCCCTGCGTGTCGGAGACAGGGACAGCACCTGATCCGCCTGCAGCAGCAGCCAGGGCGGAAAGCTGTCCGAGGTTGGGCGGACCGTTCGGATGAGAGGAAGGGCCGGGCTCGGCTAGAGAGAGGAGTGCGAGCGCTTGTTGTTGTGAGTGGACTGGCGGTGGAGGCTGTTGCTTCTGGTGGGGGAAGGGCAGTCCCGAGGGGCCACCCGCGGGTGTGTTGTTCGATTGGGGTTGGCCGAGTGAGCCCAACGCAGATAGAGCCTCCGCGGCGTTCTCCTTAAGCGACCCCTGCTCATCTATCAGTTGCTGTGCGACAAGTTAGCATTCCACATGCCGCAAAATATAGGCAGGGAAGCTATGACGCCAAGTTGCCCGCTGCCTGGCATGGCGACTATGCATATGAATTGGAGAAAGGGCAGAAGGAGAAAGGGTATTGGTACGTGAAAGTGGGAAAAGGGTCTCGTGTCTGATTGTGGCCCAAGATATTTTCCCACCCTTTTCAACAAAATAGGAGAACGATTTAAAAAATAAAATAAAAAGGTACGGGGCGACAATGGCTGCACAACACAAGAACATGCATCCACGGTGAAGATGGACGACGACCTGCGATTGTCGGCACCTGACTGACACGCGAACGTGCCCCAGCCGTGACCCTCACCCCGAATCACGTGGGGCGCGCACAGGACGAGCCGATGGGTATAATCCCTGGATGTCCCCCTACTCTCTCCTATCACACGCACGCCGAGATGGAAGGAGGTGGAAAGGAGGACGAAGAGTGGAAGGGAGGAATAAGACCCACCTGGTAGACGCTCGGGAAGTGTCGCAGGAGCTGCACGATCTGCGCGCTGTCGAGGAGGTGCGGTGGCGCGGCTGGATCGGCTGCGGGGGCACCGGTCAGAGGAGCTGCTGGTGGTTGGGGAGGAGCCAAAGCGGGGTCCTGGCTGACGGGGGTGGAGGACATTGGTTGCGTGCGATCTCGGGTTGGTCTTCCCCTACGGGGTCTTATCTGGGCGATCGGAACGACTGTGACGACGTTGAAGAAAGTTTAAAGGGAAAATCGACCCTCTGTGAGGATTGTAAACTGAATAGCGAAGTAGTATCAGAGGTGGTAGAAAGGTAGGGAATAAATCGCTCGGTCGGGCTGAGGAAGCTTAAGCGTGGGGGCCGTATTCAAGGATCACGGGGAGCGGGCGGGAGGTCACGAGGACCACGCGCTTTTTCTATCACACACGTGAGAATCAGGTGCAAAGATGACAATACACGTGCAAATCTAATTCGGCATCTCGGCCATTTGAAATAGCGATCAAAACGGAATAAAGCAGAGATTAGAGTGGAGAATTCAAAAAGTATCGTTATAAAGGGTATTGAGAAATACAGATGGAGTGATAAAAAATAGAGGGAGAGGGAGTCGACAACAGCGATACATATATTAAAGAAGATCAGCACGACGGAGGCTGGCACGTAAGATACCGTCTTCCACCGTTCGTAGCGTGGCCGCAGTGCTCCGAGTATCCTGTGAAGTGAAAAACGATTATTACATGATGGCCATTGTATGTCTACGGAAACGTACGATAACAGAGGTAAGGTGCACGTAGAACCGACGTGGTTCGGGTGAATGTTGCTTGGCAATCTCTTTGAAGTGGGATTGAAAATCTACAACGGGAGAAATATCAGCCGGGGTAACCCGAGTCACGCCACGGGGAAAGAAGAGAAGCGCCCGATACATTTTTTGACCGTGTCCACGTCATTACTTCTATTCCCGAAGCTCGGAACATGCGTCCGCACCCGGACCCCTGCACGCAGCTTCTGCTCGAGCAGGTCGCACTTATTCAAGAAGAGTATGATTTGCGTCTTTGAGAGCATCTGGAGGGAGCAGAGCGTCTGCCATAGCATGTACGTGTCCTCGAGCCGGTTCACTCGCCGATCTTCCCGAAGACGCTCATCGAACGACGATATTGGCGCGAGAAAAATGATCGCTTCCATGTCGTCAAAGTATGGATACCAATGGGCGCGCTGTCGCGAACAAATGGAATCAGCCACAACCGTGGGAAAGCGAGAAGACAGAATCGACCACCGACCGAAGACCTGGTCCCACCGACATCATACATTAGCCACTCGTGACCAGCTGTCCAACGGGATTAGTACCGAGAGGAGAAATGATAAGGTCAAGTGAACAGGCGCCGCACTCTGCTCGACCCAGAAGCTGTATTCTTGCACCCCCAACGTACGGAGCCGAGCACGGATCACGTCGTTATCAGAAGGTTCATAGTCACGCGTGGCAATGCGCTCAATGTCATTCAAGAAGCTGGCAGGATTTGTTCAGAAGTCAGTCAATCTCTGCTGGTTCCACGTCCCGCGGGGCAGGGAAGGAAGGGAGGGGATGAAGCACGTACAACCCAGGTTCCTCTTCCATGCGGATCTTCTTCCGCCTCAACATCTCCCGCACTGCATGGTCCTCCCAGAGCGCCTTCATATCCTCTGCACAGCCAACGACGACCTCAGTGACCTCGGCGGCCTTGCGCACCCGTGCATCGGCGGCACGCGCGCTCTCCTGCGCCTCCTGTGGGCGCGCGCGGAATCGCTCAAGCGCGCTGCGCCACCCATCGTGAGAACGCACCGCGAACTCGGACGGCCGCGGGAGTACACCACCCGGACCCGGATTATACGACTCCTCGATAGCAGCGGCACCAAGCCTGCGTTGGAGGTCCTGTTGCACACCGCGGAGGGGTGCGAGGCGGAGGCGGAGGAGACGGTGCTTCTCGGTCAGTGGCATGCTTAGCGCGGAGGGCGAGTCCAAGGCGGGACCGACGAGGGCATCGCCGAGGAGGTCGAGCACGGTCACGATAGAGCGGATAAGGTTGAGCTGGATGATGGCTCGCCACGAAGAGCGCTCTTCGAGCCATGTCTCACGCGCGTATTGCATCTGAAAATCTGTAGAATAAAGTCGTTTGATGAGTTGCACCAAGAGAGGAAATGGGGGAGGACGGCAGAGTAAATGAGACTGGACAAGAATAGTACAAGATCAAACAAACGCCATGAGTGAGACAGAGTATAAACTCGTGGACAAATTCGGCGCATTAGGATCGCCAAGAGACGGGCGACCCGCAATCATGATCACACAAAAAAAGACTAGGAGTAGCGGTATGTGCGGTATGTGCCGGGGAGCCCTTCATCCCTATCGGGAAGAAGGCAGGGAGATAGGCGAAGGGGTGTGTGCACTCACTTTTGAGAGTTGTTGACTTTCCTAGCGGCGGTACGCAAGAAGAGGGCAAAAGGCGTGATCAGGCGCTGGTGAGGACGGGCGGCGGGGAGAGATGGCATCAACACAAACCGCTCTCGCTCTGGCCAAGGAGCAGGACTTTAACGCAGGGCCGTTGCCGGCGGCGCGCGGCGCGCTCTGCCTTGAGTTGCTCGTCAATTTCCTCGCTCACACGCCGAGCCTCTGCTTCTGCGCGCAAGCGAGCGGTGCGTGCAGCGGGGGTCTCGTTTGATGGTGGTGCGATAGCGGCGCTCAGAGGATCGTGGTCTGAGGAACGGAACATGATTCGTGATGTGGGACAGGGCGTAGAATGAGTAAGGAGACGGAGAGGGGGTGAGAGGAGAGGGTGAGAGGGAGGGAGGTGGAGGTGGATGGAAGTAGTTGTAGTTTGTCGGGGGAGATTACTGTAGTGGTGGGATGCGCCGCCGGGGGTAGAATGCGGCTGGATAAATTGACGCTTTAGTCGGTGGAATCTCGATAACTATTTTCGATCAATCTGGTTCCAATGGGTTGGAGTCAGGCTTAGCTCAGGGCATTTGATCATTTATGCATTGGGGTTAGAGTGACTGAGTACTGAACGTTACTTTAGGAAGTCTGAGCTATGACAGGCATGCGACAGGCACGGTGCAGCTTTATCTTCCCCAATTTTGACGCTGAGGGGCATATTGTCAGGCAACTGTAATAGAGACAGGGTATCCGTTCACCGAAAATTGTCGGTGGGTGTACTTCTGAGGGGACCGGTTGGGGTTGGTTCAAAAAAAACCCCGGCTGGGGTCCGAGGACCATCGGCACCCGGGCATCAGCACCCCATCAGCACCACTTTCGAGCCGACGGGCTGCCGAATCTCATCTTCGCTTTGTCATTCGCGTGCTTGGCGTGTGAGTCCTGTTTTTAAAAGTTATATTATGCTTACCATTTCTTAAATTGTTATCCATCAAGTTGTTATCTACCAATTATTCCTTGAATTATTCTGACCTGCTTCAGGTATGCAAGTATCCCTGGCCTCTGGGAAACTCAGGGTATGGCCTACCTCAACACCATGCCTGCCTGTGTTCGGGCCTGTGCTTATGTACAGGTGCATATTTGCCACCAGAAGACACCTTGGTCAAGACGGTCCAAAACCAGGTTGTCGTCGAAACCGGCAGGAAGAGCTATGGTGGAATCTGACTTAGATTTGGAATTTGTCCTTGTATCTCTTGGTAATATCCATCAACTGCTCGCTTCCGTGAGTGACCTTCACCTACGATGGCTTCCCTTTCAGTTGGCTCATGATGGGGCTACCCTGGCCGTTGTTGTCTCCAGTGGTTAGAGAATGGATATGCACGCACGAGAAAAGAAAAGGGACAGACTCCGACAGAGGACGGCCTTTCTTTATTGACATCAACGGCTTCTGGTCTGCAGACGTTGGCAGGGGTTCCCTTCATTCAAGCTTCAAGTCTCAGCTCCAGGGTCGTTCATTCGATGGGTCGAGCTACATGAATATGTATCATGATGTATGCATGTACGTACGTACATAATATAACTTACCGACCAAGCGCCGTTTCGCAAGACCAAAAAAAAGAGTACGAGAACTCTTTTCGTTTCAAGATGTATTGAAAGTCGCTTCCATTCCTTCAATAATAATGTAATGAATATCAATATCTATATCTGACGTGCGACGAACACGAACACACTCGGATAAGTACAGCGGGTATGCGCCACGCTGCCATCCTCGTTTTAGGGAATAGGCGGCTAATGTAACCCATGCATGCGTACTACTCGGTAGTACCTTGGGCTCAGCTTTGCAGAAAAAAGCCTCATTTATCCCGAGCGTTTCGCTCGGTGTCATATTCGTGGTCCACGAATGACGGTACCATGCCTTCAGTGGTGAGGTCCCCTTAATTTGGCCGTATACTCCAAACCTCTTTGTCTTTTTCTTCCGTCATCTCCGTCCTTCATGTCCGTCTAGCTGGCTGGCTCATTGAGCGACCATCAACAATACACACCAATCGGTGCGTGGGAGATAAGGCAGTAGGAACTCTGTGATTGCCCTGACCATGAGTTCAAGTAATGAAGTTAATGAAGCGCCGCAACGCCGATCTCCGCAGATAGACAGAGAACCAGCGCACCCCATTTGGTGCTACTGTAGACACGCAAAGTCAATCAATCTACGCAAGAACATGTCGTAGGGGGGTTTCGTGAGGAAGGAGGAAGGGAGATGGACGCTACCCGCGCCTCTAGAAAGAAAACTCCACCACATGCACTCTCCACACTCATGCTTCACTCCCCTCCCCTTTCGTCACAAGTTCGTGTCCGTATGGAGTACCCATCCAAACTTCCTGACCACCTGACCCAGTCGGGCCTGGCTTTGGCCATGGGACACCCTTTATCAACGCCACTGGCGACCGACGCTAATGGATATGGATCTTGAAATGAAGGGGAACACTCCACTGGGCCATGCCAGCAAGCTTTCCTCTCGGCCCGTATCCCGTATTGTACCCTCTTTCCATCCCATCTGGATAACAAACTGCGCACGCACACACAGAACTGCGACGTGATGACTGGACTGAGACGATGTATGATAGATAAACTGATAAGGCTCTCCCGATTGCCGATCGTGACCATGACGCCCCGACGAGGGTAAACCCAGTGTGCGACCGCACATCCCGCAAATTTCAAAGCGATAAACTAAACAGGAGGCGTTGAGCTTGGCGTACGAGTGGAACGACGTGACCAAAATGAACGAACGAACATGTCGGCCATCCTCTGCATTGCCGTGCTTGTTTGGTCCGGCGTCAGAATTTTGTTCACGGGTTCCGGGAGTGTTCCGGGCTTCGCGGGTTCCAGTCAACGAAAAAAGTTCTATGATACATGTCTTCCCAAATGGGCGGTGGTGGCACTGGGGCGCCCCGTTGCCATGATATCCCCCCTTTTTATTTTACGGTGTAATCGCTGTCAAAGAACACGGACATGAGTTGAGTTGAGGAAGTGAATGAATGAGAGCGAGATGAACCAACACTGGCATGCGACTCTACGTGCACCAGTCGTTTTGGGGTCATATTACTATGTCGCTCTCCCCAAGTACGGGAGAGGAATATTTACAATCGCATACAGGGTTTTGTCGGTCTGTTGCCAGTTCGGGACAAAGGGAAGAGAAAGGGAACAAGGGGAAGGGGAGGGGGTCCTCCATCCGGATGGATCGATTGATCGCTCGCACCTGTCAAGTTTCCTGAGCCTGAGCCTGAGCCGATCCGTCCAACGATGGCATCACGCACGAGCGCACGCACAACACTCCAGCGACCAGCACTCGCATTTGCGCCTCATGGCGACTATCTCAGCTCTCAGCGCCGCGTCGCTCTCCCTCCGCGGCGTCGGACTCGGCAACCCGCGAGCCTCCTCCAGCCCGAGCCCGTGACCCTGTACTACCACGCCACCTCGATTCACTTCCGTTCCGTCCGCCTCGGCTTCCGCAGCCCCAGACGCCAGTCGCATCTGCCATGCGTAGAACATCCGGCTCGCGTCCCGTTCGAGAACAGTGTCACTTATCAATCTCCTGGAACTACTTCACGTTCTCGATGCGTTCTGCAGACGAGGGACAAAAGGGCAGCGCGTTAGCCGGTCCCGCCACCGCTCCTACCCCAGCTGACGCGCTTGCGAACACCTCGCTGCTGGCCGAGTCGTACGAGTCGCTCAAAGCGGAGAACACGGAGTGTGCACGGTCAAGAATGGCCAGCCACGGCCCTGGCCCAGATTTCCGATCGCTTCAGTACCCCGCGCTCGCGTGGTAAAGCGGGCGACGGCTTTCCTGAGGGGTCCCGCTCCAATGCCGGCTCTGGTATGTACGGGGTGGTTGTAACTCCGGGGAGACCTGCCCGTAGTACATGCAAGTCTGCATGCGCACTACTGGCTCAGGTTCAGGTGGTGGGAGTTATGTTTGCTGTGCACTGGCACAGCTCGGGCGGCGGCGGCAGGTAGCAGTTCGTCTTCGTCGTTGTTTGACGCCGCATCGTCCTCGGTGTCCGTCCGTGTCCCAAACATCCCGAGCATCCGCGCCGTCGTCCCACCGAATATGACGAGGACTACTCCGACGAGCACGGTCGTGCGCAGTGTCTACGCGTTCATCCCGTGGAGGCCCGCCGGTCCAGATGAGCATCATCTGGTGTGCGTGTGGGAGGTCCTCGCCGCGTTGTCGGGGCGCGTGCTGCGGGAAAAAGCCGATCGGTTCAGTGAGCGGGAAAGACGGCATCGTAGCGCGTGAGGATCGCGAGGTGTTGATGGCGGTGAAAAGCGGCTTCGCGTAGGATGTCACGTATTTCTAGGCGGTGGTGGTAGCCCGAGGTAAACAAAAAAGGTTCTCTGAGAGCAGCGTCACGGAACCGAAACCGTGTTTGGTGGCGCGGTGTGTGAGACGAGACATAGTGTAGTTACGCCTAGTCCTTGAGCGTGATGCAACAAATGAGAGGCGACACGAACCCAGACGTGAACAGTGAATTAGAGAAAGTAGCACGTAACTTATATGCACTCTGTGACATTGCGACCAGGTTAGATTTGGACTTGGAGAGGGATGGGTGCTTGAGAACTTAGCGACATCACGAAGGAATAAGAGCCATCGACAATGTGAGAAGGGAGATTCCTGTTCCATGAAGGAGAAGGCAGGTAATCCTGGGTCCCATGAAATTGTGAAAGCGTGTTTCGAAATGATAAAGATGACAGTTATGGGCGGGTGAAAAATAGTATCACGTACTCATAAATAGGGTCTTTCAAAGTTCCCATTTTCGTTTAATTATCATACCATTTTTGGAACCATTAAATTGGAAATGAATCGATCAGAAAATCAAAAAGGGGATAGTTAATGCCAATTTTTTTTGTTCAGGACGGGTCGGGGCTCCTACATCCCATCATGTAATTATTTTGATCCTGATGAAGGAAGGCGATGACTAAATCGGAGTTTAATTTTTGAATACATGGCTAGTCTCTACCCCTTGCTCTACCCTGCCTCTCCGTCGTCCTCTCCGTCGTCGCTTCTTTTGGCCACACTCATGTCCTCCAAAGCGCGAGCAAAAACCACCGTGGCCAAACCTGGCACCAAGACCAAGCGCACCGCCAAGCAGGGCAAGAAACCGGCCACGACTGAGGTCGGTAGCGACACCCAAGAGCCCCATGAAAAAGTGTCTCGAGTCCAGTGGGATGACCCGCGCACTGAGCGGCTCATCGATTGGCTGGAGGACAATCCCGAAGACCGCCAGAGGCTATTTTCCGACTCGTCACACGATGCGAAGAAAGAAAATCGGACGCGTCGTGTAGCTAAGGGCTCAAAGTCCACTTTCCACATTAAGATGGCCAAGTACATCTTTTCCGTCGATGCTGATGCCTGGGTTTGTGAAGAGGTGAAAGCAGACACAAAAAAGTATGCCAAGGCAGTCGAGAACCGGATCATGCAGTGAGTTCTCGTTTCCGCAAATGGGCTGTGATAGCTGATATCCTCCAGTTTGAAGTGCAAGTACCTGTGAGGTCAACCTGGAGCTCGGGAGAACTGGTGCAGGTCTAACGGTTGAAGAGATTCAGGAGGATGAGAATCTCACCAACCTCCTAGGTGCATCGCATTTTACTCTATCCATTCACCGACTAAAAAATATCTATAGATAAACTTTTGTCTGGTTTTCCCGCTTGGAAGCGTTTACACGGATTTTGGCGCACACTTCCCAGCTTTAACCCCCACTTGGTGTCATCTGAGCCTGGCCAAGACCTCGAAGGTGACGCTATGGAAACACTATTTGGGAACCAGGTCAACGGGTGACAAGATGCTGATGGAGGCACTGGCGCGAAGGAGCCTGACGGCTTGCAGGAGGAGTGCCATGAGGAGCACACCGGCACTCCTGGCGACTGCGAAGTCGACAACATGAAGGCACGTAGTTTTGTTGCTCACCATCAGATCGGATCTAACTCAACACCGCGTTACAGGATCTCACTATAGACATATCAGAAAACGAGCCCAAGCAACAACCTGCCGCTGCCGACACTCCCGTTGCCCTCCTCCACCTTCTGACCCACTTTCGGGCGCCATCCGTTTCTAGCTCCGCTGACCAAAGCTCGAGGAGTGCGGGCCCATCAAAATCGGCTTCCAGCAAGCACACACGTGTCGAGAACTCCTTGGAATCATCGGTTAATGAGCACGCCAAACTGCTCGAACTTGCAAGGGGTTCGTACGAGTTCAAGACCGCAACTCTAGCCGCAAAGCGCCAGAAGATGGAGCTCAAGGCCGAGCAAGAGCGTGACGGTCAACGGTTTGCTGCCGAAGAGAGGAGCCTCCAGATAAAGGAGAGGATGCAGGAGAAGGAGTTACAACACCGGGAGAAGGAGTTACTACACCAGGAGCGGATGATGCAGTATGAGCTCGAGCTCGATTTCGCGCTCAGGCCGTACAACCTGCGCTTGGCAACCCCTCCTTCGATCCAGAATCTGGTAATTTTGTGCAAACAACTCAAGCGGGTATGTACCCGACGCCAACACCGGACAATTCTACTCTCGAAAACCTTTCGTTTTCGGCTACTGACCAGACTGCGAACTTCTGAAGCACGGGGATCTAGTACCAGTATTTACGAGTTGTCGGATCTTATTACACTAGTTCATTTCAACAGTACAAATACTGTTTACAAGATGTACAAGTCTGAGCACAAGTAATCTACCTTTGCCTTTGCTCTGCGCCGCTGGTAGGACTGTTAAATAAGCGTGACATAAGATGACAGTGAAACCATTGACCCTCCGTCTCAGCCCGTCGACGTGCCCGCTGCAGTTCATCGCCGCTTCCCTCCGAGGCGTCGTCATAGTCCGGCACATGCTGTCTTCCGGCTTCATAAAGATGTTCACGGAATTCGGTGTCGAAATCGCCTCCTTCGAGGCGGAGGATGAGGTTGTGGAGGATGATGCACGAGCGGACAAAGACGATGGCCCATTTATGATGCTTTGTTGAAGAAATTTGAATCCTGAGTTCGCGTAAAGCTTGAAAGCGGCCCTTGAGGAGCCTGATGGCATGTTCAGAGCGAATGTGAATCTGACCCCATGAGAACTCGTTTAGGAGATAAAAGCACGACATACCCGGGATACGTGATAGTTATATGTTCATTGATCTGGAGTTAATTCTCCTCCGATCGGCTTCTTGAATGGCGAGACACACCAGGTCTCGGATGGGTACGCGGAATCCGCCTAGGGTGTGACAGGGGTAACCCCCGGGTTTTTTTTGCCATACCCGTACCCGTACCCGTGAACACTGTACCCGTACGGGTAGGGGTATGAAAACATACACGGGTTTCCACGGGTTTCCACGGGTTTTCAGGGGTACCAGGGGTATGGAAAAACCCCTAAGGGTATATGGGTTTTTGTATAAAATCAATATAAAATCAATATAATTGGGTGAAAGTTATTTTGAAAAATGTTAATAATCATTACATTGACTATTTATTCCTTATCTGAAGCCATTATGGCCTTGGATAACATCAAAATCCGAGTATAATTGATAAAAATCATGTAAACATCCAGAAAAATCTGGAAATATACCCAAAAAATACCCAAAATGTTTATGTAATGCTTATGTAAGCATACCCGTAAACCCGTGGCTATGGGTACGGGTTTCCCGCGGGTATAAAAACCCGTACCCGTACCCATACATACCCATGACCAAAAACCTGCGGTGTTACCCGTACCCGTGTCACACCTTAAATCCGCCCATATCCACTCATCCGGGGCAAGGACACGTTCGTGTTCCTTGAAGATGCGAGTGCTCCGGAATGCCCAGGAATCGTGAACGCTATTGGTGTGTCCCACAGCATAGTCGACAATGCGTAGGGAGTCCAGCAGCGTCACAAGCTACACAAAGTTAGCTCAGAAAAGTCCTTGAAGACGGCGGCACTCACCTGACAGTCAAGGGAATAGTTTTTGCTTTTGTCGAACCAAGTGTCGCCGTGGAGTCCAGGATGCTGAAATAACGGAAACTTTGTACCGTCCACCGTAAGGAACCTGTTACTCCACTCTGGGCAAACCTGCGCGGCCACCCAATCCTTGGCGCTCTCCTTCTCCTCCAAAGTTGGTAGATGAACGAGTTCGTCATGCAGCAAGAGCAACGCGAGCATAACTCGATTGGTACAGTTGAAAACGGTCCCTGGGCTGACACCGGCCCAGTGTCCAATAGCTTCGGGGCTCACGGCGTTGCCGTAGTGGCCGGCATGGTAGAGGAAGATGGCGAGTTGTGTGGAAACGGGCTTCTGGGGGACGTTGGAGTTGTTGTGAAAGATCGGGTGCTCGCGGATCTTCTCGACGATTCCGTCAAATATGCGAGGATCAACCCGGACCTTGCGTTGGTACTGGTCAAGGTTACCCTCCTGCCAGTGTTCAAGGAGAGAAAGTTGAGGGGCCTTCTTGACTTTGGGGTTGTCGCGCAAAACTCTTGATGTGAGGATGTCTTGTCGTAGTTGATCAAGCTTAGTGTTCGAAAGTCCAGTCCCATGAACCGGAAAAAAACCAGGACTGGACCGGACTGCAACCAGTTGCAACCGGACCTGCGGTTGCGGTCCTTCCTATTTTGGAGTGGCACCGGTTGCGGTTCATCCGGAATCTGAAGTTTGGCTGAACCGCCACAGGGCCAGTTGGGACCGGTCCCAACCGGTCTTTACAGCCACGACCATCCGACAACGCCAGCATCGATAAGGACGACCAAATGCACTACGACAACCATTCCGACACCTGGGCCGACTGCAGCAACGACCGACATCGATTACCTCGGACCGGCCCTCAACAACAACAGGTTCAAGAACAACAACCGCGCCATCACCAACGACCACCACCATCAACACCGCGTCGACAATCACGACCACCGCCGCACCCACAACACATCGACGACCACAGCGACGATCAAGACGACGACAGCCGCAACGTCAAGAAGTCGACGACAACGACGATCGGCTGCAACAACAACAAGTCGACGACGACGACGATCGGCCGCAACAACAGCACGTCGACAACCACGACGACGACACATCGACAGGCAACGACGACACGACGACAGCCGCAACACTAGCACATCAACAACCACAACGACGGCCGCAACAACAACTCGACGAGTCGACATCGACATCCACGATCTACAACGATGACGCGCGACAACGGCGACTTTGGCCGCAACGTCGACACATCGACAACCACTGGCACGACGACCACAACGACTCGTCAACGACGCGACGGCTACTACCACGACACGTTCATGATGTCGACCATAAGTATATATTTCCATAGACACTGTAGTACTAGACGACTTGTAAAGTAGTACAGTTTTTAATACATACATTTACCGGTTGCAGTCGGTCTTTGACCGGTTGCAACCGACCCTGGACGAGCCGGTTTAGACCGCAAAGACCGGTCTTTTGAGAATCCGGCAACCGGGTAGAACTGACTCCTGTCGGCTTGGTCCGGTTTTGGGGCTCAGGGATGAACCGATGGATCGGTCCCGGTCCTGGTCTTTCCAAATTAGGCAAAAAAACCGGACCGGACCGGACTTTCAATCACTAATCGAGCTCGGCTTGTATATTTGAATAGAAAGTGTCCTCCGCATCGGAGAAGGAAAGGAAAGATGAGACACTTGATCGTCATCATCTGATGCTATCGACGAGATGCTACTGAGGCTGGAGACGGATGAGAGCTCCGGATCTGAGTTGGGGTCAGCACTAGAACCTGGGGCAATGGCAACACCGGAGTCTTCAAGATACTTTTGAAGGCGTGCTCGTTTGAACGAGCGGTCGACATCGTCCAGGTCAATCGAGCAGCTTGCGGTGAATGGGAACAGACGGCATAGTAGGTGCAGACAAGGCCACCACGAGGCCAATGAGGGCGTGAGAGGGCGTGACGAGGCGGAGATAGAAAAAGTGTACCTTGCCGGAAGTTTGCCGGAGACCACGAATAATCATTAGGGGTCTCATTATCGATGTTTTTTTGGGGGGGGGGTGTTGATAAGTGGCCTGAGTGCACTTAGCGGCTCAAAGGACATGCAGATAACGGACTGCTTTAGATTAGATATACAGAACTTGTAGATTAGATTATTTTGATCTTTACAATCTCGGACTTCTTGTACTTTCTTATCTATGACATCACACATGTACATGACATCATGGACCACTCTGGAACTGTCCTTGTACTACGTCTATGTACTTCCCTTTGTTCCCTTATCTTTATTGTGATGTCACTATGATATCATAGTCTGGACTCTTCTTGTTCTCTACGCCTTGTTCTCTTTGTATCCACTCCTTTGTCCGTGTACAGAACAATGCGTCCTTGTATTTACTGTGACTTGCTGTTACTAGCGTCACTCTCTGTAGCAGTATAAGTAGTGTACCCTGTACGCTCTGGCACCACACCAGTTCTCATCTGTTGTGTGCCAGACTCTCCATCTGCTTCACTTGCTAGATCTCTCTGTTGCTGCTTCAAGCTTACTTGCATATCTCACCACAGTCTTCCCAGTCCACTGTGAGTATGCTCTCTATGTATGCTGTTCATCAGGGGGTTTCAAAGTTAGACATTATTGGTCCATTTTTATTTTATTATTTTTCACATTATCACAATATTTACACCAAAAATCGGATTAATGGACGTAATAATTGGTCCAATCATGGGCCGATATAAGGGAACTTTGAAAGACCCTATTTATGACAACTCTGACAGCATTATCGAGTAAGTTCACCTAAGATGACCGTGTACAATTGATTTCATACTGCTAAAAATAGTAGCTGGGTCAGAGTAGTGCCAGTGATAGAGTGGAACCCAATGTAAGACAATCGGGTAAGCTAGAATTCCAGGGATTGAGTAAAGACCAGATGCATACTAGCACGTTGTCACGGTAGAGGTGCGATGAATCTTGTTACGGTTCGGACTAGCGGAGTGTCTCGGCCTGGAAGTGGACACTGATGTACAAGGGTATGGCACCGCGTCAGCAGCATATAGTCATGGACTTAGTTGATCAGTCAGCCGGGTAAGCTCCAGCGCATGTGATTGTGTACGATACGGCTTGGATCATGACTCACTACTAGGATAGTCGTACTAGGGTTTGCTTTACTTACGCTATAGGCTAGTAGTACTTGAAGCGGCGCTTGAAAGCCCGCGCATATATGTATAAATAGTTCCGAGCAAAGACCAAGAACGGTATCTTGGTCTTCTTCTAAATACCACCGTCTTCTACTCGTATCCGCACTAGAGGGACTCCTCCCCTTTCAGTGAGTTGTCCAGCATATCCCCTTAGACCAGGGATCCCCTGTGACTTATCCCAAGTCCCTCCAGGCAGTGGAATACCCCTTGGACACTACATATCATCAAGTGTTCCTTTATCACAACGAGCGAGTCACACGTCCCTACCGAACCTTCTACGTAGTCGATCACGACTCCTGGGACGATTTGAAGATCACCGATACCCCTCCTCACGGGTTACAACAAGGAGACGACCTTCACGGGTATAAGGCTGGAATAGAGGAACGTCTATTCCCTCATCCTGCTCATCATCACACTACTCCCGCCAACAGGAATTACTACATGCTTCGGATCACCACTACTCAAGAAGCCTAAGTCAGGCAAACGTCCGTGGTAGACGTTACAATCTGGTCCCTGACAGCTTTGACGGTCCACTTTTGCAGATGGCTGGCCCGATAACCAACGGGAGCTGAGTCCGCCTGGAAGCGCCCATAGTCACACTTTCCCTGGCACAGCAGCTGCACCTTTGCTGAGCGCGGCCCCGGCGAGCAGAAAGTGGCAGACGAGCGGCACAGTGATGGCTGGTGCATGTGTGTGTGTGTGGCAAGGTGGAGCTCGAGTATAAGCGGCGGGGGCCCAATGGGCCTTGATCCGAGTCCAGGCGCATTCTCATATGGCGGAGATCAGGGATTTGGGGATGGGTTGGGCATGGACTCGATGGATACGCCTGGGATCGAGTTCAATGATATCTTCAACATCCACAGGTAGTCTGTCTTACCTCCGAGTCGTCGTTTCAAGTTCCTCTCATCTATCTTCCTAATTGCTCTACGCCGTGACAACGCATACCTTCTGTTATTGGTGCTTTCGTCTACACTATCCTTTTCATGTGTGGGTCCTGTTGATTACTTTTCTTTGCCTTTATCGTTTTTTTTTCTTGTGTATTTCTTTCCATGTTTGGTTTTTGTAGTTGATCAGCCGATCTTTCATGTTTCTACGGTTAATTTTTTCCAATTCGGCTCATTGGCGACATTCGTCCATATAACAGGTATCATAAAGTCCGCAGTGAGGAAAAACATTGTGATCACGGTGACCCCAGCGCAGGTATGTTCACGTTAATGTGTTGCTTGAAGATAATGGCGCCCGGCTGTACTTCAAACAGAATTGCCGTATTGAATCAAAAGATTCATGGATTGAACGGGAGAGTAGACCAAATGCCTACAATGGTTGTAGGATGAGATGATAATATACATGCGGCGGGTCAGAAACACAGTAAGTCCGCTCGTACATACTGCTGCAGTGACAACAGAGGGTACACGAAAAGACGAGAGGTCGAGGGTACAGTACAAAAGAAAAAGGGCATGGAGTTGTACGAGTTGAACACAAGAAAGAGAGTCATGTAACGCAACGGGAAGACAGGAAGGTAGTCCACATTAGAATTATAAGTGACGGATGTGGGGGTCCGGCGAGTCAGACGGATATGAGGCAAAATTCGATGAACGTACAGACGAAAAGGAGACCATGATGTTTACGACGCTGTGATAAAAATACATCTGCATCCAGTGGAATAGCGCCGTACTGGATCTTTATTCAACTTTGATGTCAAGCACGGCGGAGAATAGATTCATCTTGTTCAGCAACATGTTTAAACCACGGTCCTGCGATTGAGGGCAGCTGATCAACCTAGACCTGGTGGGAACGACTGAACACAAAATTCCAGTTCACTTGTGGCGGTAGTGATTCCTGTCTAAAGAAAAAAGTTATTCCTTTCTTTATTTGGTGCTTTGACGCAATAGAGAATTGAAAAATGTAGAGTTTGTACCGGATTTGATGAATGAATCAAACCCCACTCGATTTTCAGCTTCTGGTACATAGTAGACCTTATCTTTGATTTGGGCTGGGGTGGTTGAATATCTTTTCTCCTCCGTTGGCTCAATGTTGATCTGTCGTGCGGACAGTGGATCTACGCGGTCTCCGTGGTTGGAGCGCCATTGGGGCATAAGGCTCCAACCATTTAGTTTATGTTTACTCAACAGCCAGTAAATAGACAGTAAACTATTGTAAATTGTTTATAGACAGTAAATACTATTTATAAAACAATTTACATTGATACCCCAAAAGTTTTCTTGAAAATGGGCCCACTCAGTAGCAAATATATGAAATATGATGACAATAGTAACTGTAAAATTTACTCTCACTAACATATTCAACAACTAACCTTATGTGTGTTATACCTTAGTTGCAGCTTGAGCCAACATTTTTGGGATCCTACAAGTATGAAATAAAATAGGAAAAGTCTGAAGATGTTTGTGGAGGTAGACAATGTACAATGCCAGGGCAACTCTAAGTGGTCCAATTAGGCATTTCTGGGTTATTTTGCTTGCTTAACAATTAGCTTTGCTTGCAAATAACCAAGTTAGCTGCAGTATTACTTATAAGTGTTGACAGAGGACCCCCTAGCATTTAATATTTTTGTAGTTGAACCCTAAAACCCTCTGAACTGAACCACTGTTATTTCATAAAGATTACCATGTGAAATATCTTGACAAGATACTTAACATAATATTTTGACAATATTGTGGAAAATAAAATCTATACTGTCTACATATTATGCCTTGAAATTGCATTGTCAATATTTAATTACCTTATCAACATCATTTTATGTATGAAAATTGTGAATAAAAAATACCTTTTGTTATAAATGCCTAAATTTTGTCAATGGTAAAAGGGCATCTTCCATCCAGTGATGGCCATATATTATTAGGCTGAATTCAGATTAGAAAATGTTGTTAAAATGATATTTACTTGATATGATTTTGTTACAATTTCTTTGGTTGGAAGTGGATATTCTTCTACAATGTTAGAAAAATGCAAATGATACTTCTTTATTTCAAGTGTAAATGGTGTTGGCCACTGGTTTGGCTCTCATTTTTTAAAGCTATATCTAGATGAAATCCTTAAATAATAATATTTTTACCACTATAAATTGTGGAAATTTATATTATATAAATACCATTTTGATATCATTTTTTAACATGAATCCAGCTTAATAGTATATAATTATCAGTTTCACATTTTTGACCATAATAAATGAGTTGCCTCTTATTATAGAGGTGATAAAATTTTGCATAAAAATGGTAATTTCCATCCAGTGTGTTTAGGGCCAAGTTCAAAGTATTCAAAAGTGTTATGTTCATATTAACTAGCACACTTAAATCTTCTGATCTGAGGCCAAATGTGGATAACAGTTCCTCTCAAGTCTAAAGGGTCTTGGGGTAACTGTTTACTGTTTACTATTTAGTTTATTTACTTCATACCACTGTGCCAGTGAATATATGGTAAAAGTAAACCATGTAAATAGTTTAAAAACTGTTTTAAACCTAAATGGTTGGAGCCTTATCGGGGCAACTTCTTTCCTCAGCTAGATCCCCTTTTCACCATAGGAATAAGGGTGAGCTCAATACCTCGCAGTAGCTTTGAATGGGCTAATAATTTGAACACGACGCCGGCAATACGCCTCGTCCCTTTGACGTTCGCCATGGATCTATAGAGTTGGAGTTGTTCAGCTTGCATTTCGTTCCGGAGTTGGTTCCGAAGCGCAATCCTGACGGTATCTGTGATAGGCCCCACGCTTGCGCGACCCCAATCTCCATTGGAGACTTTTCGACGTCTCACGAGGAGAATGGTGTGAGACTTGTCGTCCATGCTGAGATTGTGTATCCCTGTGACCAAGTTCTGCAAGTTTCTTGACGAAAGTTTTCCAAGTGCGGTTTCAAGGTTGCTTTCATGATTAGATAAGAGGTTTTTGACTGTGAGGAACCCAAAGCAAATTCGAGGAGTGGGGCCAAATTGATTAAACATGTCGTCCATGCGCGGGTCATTGTGTTTAAGCCCATATATCTCAGCACTAGTACACAGAATAGAATGGTCAGCTCGAACATTATCAAGGGTGAATGCAGATGAGCTAACGCTTCTGATAACTCTGCTCTCGTCCAAGGATTCATTATAACGACTGTACGTAGTGTGGTCTTCCCCAATCTTTTCCATCGACGGCGCTGAGGGGTGGTAGTGAATATGAGAAAGTGTTTGGTGAGGTGCACAGCGAGATGAGGCGGCATTCCATTCTCGTCTTCGTCGGTGTCAACCAACGTCCAGACGCGGGTCTTAAAACCAGCGGAGGAAGTGTTTTCGAAAATATAGACGCCTTCAGCCACGAAAAGATACCACCTTGAGTCATGGTACCAGATGACTGGTTTCCCCTCACAAAGACGTCGATGCAAGGTATAAAAGATCTAGTAAGACTTCCCTTTCAGCCAGTATATTTCAATAAGGGTAAGATGACAAAGTGAGGTGCTCACCGATGCTGGGTTGTCCTGTGATGACGACTGAAAGGGACTGCCCATGAGTTTTTTTAGCGCATTGAAGTTTCAGATACTCATGGCAAACATCGTATATCCGGATGTACTCTTTGCAGACCCAGAGCTTTACACCGATGCACGTGGTGGAAAGATTGAGAATATGACAATCGGAACCGATCTCATCGTCGTCTTCGTCTTCATCTTCATCTTCGTCTTCGTCTTCATCTTCATCTTCATCTTCATCTTCGTCTTCATCTTCGTCTTCATCTTCATCTTCATCTTCATCTTCATCTTCATCTTCATCTTCATCGTCCTGTCCCATGTCTTCATTGTCCTCACCCCCTCCTGTGTCTTCATCAGCATCTACACTTATGGGCTCATCACTGGGCGGATTTGTGGACCAGAAATCGGCATGCAGCCTAGCGAACCCCTCCTCGGGGTCGAGCTTGCACAAGCCCACTTGCAGGTAGGAAGGGAGGATGGAGGAAAGTGTATTCTGTGCCATGGATAAGAGGAAGTCAAGTTGTTGTCACAAGTCTCGGTATATGCGATGACGTCGTGTGACTATCATCCACAGTCCGGACCACACCGGACCGGCTACGTGTCGGTAGCGGCCTGTAGCGGCAGTTGCAGTTGCGAGTACTACTTGCCAGTGCTTGTTTGGTCCGGCGTCAGAATTTTGTTCACGGGTTCCGGGAGTGTTCCGGGCTTCGCGGGTTCCAGTCAACGAAAGAAGTTCTATGATACATGTCTTCCCAAATGGGCGGTGGTGGCACTGGGCGCCGTTGCCATGATATCCCCCCTTTTCTTTTACGGTGTAGTCGCTGTAAAAGAACACGGACATGAGAGTTGAGTTGAGGAAGTGAATGAATGAGAGCGAGATGAACCAACATGCGACTCTACGTGCATCAGTCGTTTTGGCGTCATATTACTATATCGCTCTCCCCAATTAAAGTACGGGAGAGGAATACTTACAATCGCATACAGGGTTTTGTCGGTCTGTCGCCAATTCGGGACAAAGGGAAGAGAAAGGGAACAAGGGGAAGAGGTCATCTCAAGAAAAGATAAGCGCCATCCGGACACCATCCGTGATCGATTGATCGCTCGTACCTGTCAAGTTTCCTGAGCCTGAGCCGATCCGTCCAACGATGGCATCACGCACGAGCGCACGCACAACACTCCAGCGACCAGCACTCGCATTTGCGCCTCATGGCAACTACACCTCGGCTCTCAGCGCCGCGTCTCTCCCTCCGCGGGGTCGGACTCGGCAACCCGCGAGCCTCCTCCAGTCCGAACCCGTGACCCAGTACTTCCGATCCGTCCGCCTCAGCCTCCGCAGCCCCAGACGCCAGTCGCATCTGCCATGCGTAGAACATCCGGCTCGCGTCCCGTTCGAGAACAGTGTCGCTCATCAATCTCCTGGAACTACTTCACGTTCTCGATGTGTTCTGCAGACGAGGGACAAAAGGGCAGCGCGTTAGTAGGTCCCACCACCGCCCCTACTCCAGCTGACGCGCCTGCGGGCACCTTGCTGCTGTTTGAATCGTAGGAGTCCCTCAGAGCTGCGGAGAACACGGAGCGTGCACGGTCAAGAATGGCCCGTCACGGCCCTGGCCCAGGTTTCCGGTCGCTTCAGTACCCCGCGGCTCGCGTGGTAAAGCGGGTGACGGCTTTCCTGATTGTCCCGCTCCGACTCCGGCTCTGGCTATGCACGTGGTAGTTGTAACACCGAGGCGACCTGCCCGTAGCACATGCAAGTCTGCATGCGTACCACTGGCTCAGGTTCAGGTTGTGGGAGTCATTTGCCATGCTGGCGCAGCTACGGCGAGGGCAGGGGGTTGGTAGCAGTTCGTCTTCGTCGTTGCTTGACGCCGCATCGTCCTCAGTGTCCGTCCGTGTCCCAAACCCCGAGCATCGTCCCACCGAATATGACGAGGACTGCTCCGACGAGCACGGTCGTGCGCAGTGTCCACGCGTTCGTCCCGTGGAAGTCCGCCGGCCCAGAAGAGCATCATCTGGTGCGCGTGCGGGAGGTCCTCGCCGCTGAAAAAAGTTGACCGGCTCAGTGAGCGGGAAAGACGGCGTCGTAGCGCGTGAGGTCTGCCGCGAGGTGTTGATGGCGGTGAAAAGCGGCTTCGCGTTGGATGTCACCTATCTCTAGGCGATGGTGGCAGCCCGAGGTAAGCAAAAAAAAAAAAGGTTCTCTAAGAGTAGTGTCACGGTGCCGAAGATGTATTTGGTGGTGCGTTGCGTGCGATGAGACATAGTATGATACACATAGGCGACAAACGGCGAGAGGCGACATGAACCCACACGTGGGCAGGAAGTTAGAGAAAGTAGCACGTAACTTATGCACACCGTCACATTGCGACCAGGTAAGATCGATGGTGGAGAGAGACGGGTGCTTGAGAACTTGGCGACATCACGAGGGAATACGACGCCAAGAGCCATCGACACGATATGAGAAGGGAGATTCCTGTTCCAAAGAGAGAGGAAGAGAGAGGACAGGTGGGTCCCGTGAATGACAGTTATGGGCGGGTGAAAGATAGGAGATCACGTACTCACATACTCATAAAGTATACTCATAAACGATGACGCTGACGTTGAGTAAGCTCTCACCAAAGATGACTGTGTACAATCGACCGTTATACTGCCTACATAAATATAACCAAAAATAGTAGCCGGGTCTGTCGCAGATACTAGAGTGGATGTAAGACATTCATAATTCCGGGGACTCATGTATGTTAGCACACTGTCACGGTAGAGGCGCAATGAACTTGGGACCGCGACTCGGGAACTCATCGCACTGATGGACCCAGCGTCAATAACCGGTATGCGCCACTGAAGAAAACTAAGAAAAAAGGCTCGAAGGTATATAATTTTGGTCGAAAAAAAAAGTTACCAGGTAGTCCAAACAGAACTATACGCCATCGCCTACACCGTAACTCGGCGGCGCCTCAAATCTCTCTGCACGTAGTTCCTGCATCTCACGCCGCAAAGTCTCCATTTCCATCTGGAGTCTCCGAGTTTGGGGTAGTGTCACCGTGCTCCGTTCGATGGTACTACTGCGACTAATAGTTTGGGGGTCGGTGTGCTGAGACCCACCCGAGGATGGCCGTGAGCGGGTGGGTGGAGAACGCACTGCCGCTAAGCGCAGGCTGCGCAGCCGCGCCAGTGCCTTGCTGGTCAGGCCTACAGGGACGGGTGCCGCACTTTGCGATGGTGGGAGCGGTGCCACCTCGACAGGTGCTAGGTTGAACGGCGTCACCGTTATTTGAGGGTCCGCCACCATAGCGGCGCCCGAAAAGGCTGGCCCAGTAGATTTGCGGAGAAAGTTTTGTCTCTGCCGCCGCCGCACGAGGGCGATGGTCACAATCACGACGAATAAAGCCGCAACGCCACCTGCAGTCCCCCCGGCAACTGCGCCAATGTGCGACGTCGCTTTTGACGACGTCGTCGTGGTAGCGTTGGTTACTATTTGGACGACCGGAGCTCTGGGAAGTAGTGGGTCAGACATCGAACGAAAGGCGGTCGCTATAAACAAACGTGAGAGCTAATGGCGCATACATCGCGCCCTGCGCTGGGCTAAAGAACAATCTCAGTGAGTACTTTATAAATGGAAAATTTCCGGGAACTCACCTGGACCTTCCAAGGACGGTCGATCCATTAGTACTGTCGTAGTAGAGCGGGAATGCACCCGCGCTCGCGTTAAAAGACGCTCGATTGTGAACTCTGGAAATAAGATTTGTACGTAGGTCTTGATTCGAGGTCATAGCCGCCACAAACAAGTTCCAACCTAAAAACATCACATTAGCTCTGATAACTTCAAAAAATAAAAATCCGACTTGATACTGCGACGGTGACGTCCACACTGAGACTATCGATTGGCAAGCCAAATTTGAAATTACTGAAACCCGTGATGCTGTCAATGAAACTGCTTTGACCTTCGAAGATCTAGAAAAGGATGAGTGTCAACACTGTCAAGCGAGGGACGAAATCGATAGACCGACAAATGATTCGACGATGCCGGTATCTAACCACGCATCGGCAAATAAATTATAACCCAATGTCCACGAGACAGCTTCTCCGTATGTTGCGACCAGGTGTTGATCACTAGCCAGTGCGAGGCTCTTCCATTGACTGTAAAGCCTCGCGGCTGTATTCTATGAACGAGTCAATTTCGCCTCCACGTGTCTAAGACATCTACACGAACAGAATACTTGTCGGCATCGGCAGTCTGTTTGACAACTGAGCTCATCTTTGACATGGCTTCGATCGCGATAATGCCTTTTATGGCGAGATTCGTCAGTCCATCCGCAGAGGACCTGCGTTAATGATCACCGCATTGAGTGTATCAGCGATATGAATCATGTACGGAAAACAGCGCACCGATCGTGGATAACCAGCGTTGAGTTGGATAAGTAGTTAGCCCAGGAAGTCAGCAGAGAATACTGTCTGGATTCGTTAATCCCTGGCGGGTGAGGACAGGAGCTCGGTACGTACGTATCTGTTTATGAGGCTACCGTCTCCAGTCGCACGAACATGGGCGTAAGTCATGATCAACATATTCCCAGACTCTGTAAAGGTGACAAGGAATATATCAGTGATGGGCGAAACCCGAAAACAAGATACAAACGTTCGACCCCTTGGCTGTGGTTGGAATTGATGATCGTGACGTTGGGGTAACTCGATCCTTCATATCCTCAGTAACCGTGCTTCTAACTGACCAATTTTTGAAACGCACCTAGATCAGCGGCAGCGTAGGGGATGGTGTAATTGGGAGACGCCTGGAGCTGAAACAGAGGCTCAAGAAGGGGTCTACCTAGTGTAGCGTCGATGTACATAAAAGCGGGGAACGCAGAATACAACGTCTCGACAGCATTCACTCGGCTTGACGAGGTCAGTAGTTGTCTCCCAATCAATACACCGAGTAAGTGGCGTGAACTCACTTCGTCTCCAATCCTCCAATATTCTTCATGAACATCATGACATCTGACTCATTGTAGGTACCATTTGCTTCCATCCCAACTGTGAGATGAGTACTGCCGTACACTTGTGCGGTTGCGAGAGACACTAAATCCCCGAGTAGGTCTGAGACAGGAGCAGCAGCCTGGAGAATCTTTTGGTCCAGTTTCTGAGCTCTTGAGTATGCATTTGCGAAATCATCAAGGAAGTCAACGATCTGCCAGTGAGCACGCCAGTGAGAAATGATGTGAGATGCACCGTGAACGTGGACACTGACCAAGGAGGTGTCGTCAGAATACCGGGTCTTGTAGAATAAGCTACGCTGTTGAGGAGCGAACCCAGAAAGATCAGTGTAATTGATGACTGGGTCCGTGGTGAGTCCGATAGTCCAGACGACGGGATCCTGTGTGGCTTGGATGTTGCCGAGGTCACGCGATATGGCAAAGACTACATCCGAGTCAGTAAAGTTTGTCTCCGTTTGGTTGTCCAGCGACCCATTGCGCATAAATAAATCACGGGGAGTTATGTACTGAGCTACCGAGAATGTGACATTGCTTGCCTAGATCACCGACTATGAGTAATAAAATGTAGATGTCCCATTGCTACACTCACGCTCTTCATGGCGTAGTAGAAGGAACCCCATTGTGCCATGTCGTTGATTTCGGTGAACACGATTGGATTCTGCAGACGGATGGTATGGTAGAGGACACTGTTGATGGACGTCGTATTCCAAAATACTATCAGCGGGATCCCGGGGTCCCGCTCCCCTGAAGTCCAGTCTACGACGGTATTACGAGATAGGTATGTGTACAAAGACCGAATTCACGCACCTTTTCTGACGTCCGAATACACTTGCACAGAATGGGCGACACCATCTAGCGATTTGGCAGACAAGGCCAGATATGAGAACGGGATTGATTGTTTGACCCAATCTCCGGGCTGAAAGGGAGGTCAGAACCAGTAAAGATAATAGGAATGATGGATGACCATGAACCTCGATCGGGTTTAGAAAAGTAAAGTTAACTTGCATGGGCCCAGCCCGTGCAGCAATCACGGTCTGGGTAGGTGTGATAACCGTGTCGGTGACGTTCACACCACCCATCTCGCCTGGACTCGGAAGACCGTCGCTCATGAAAGAATAGGTTGACCCGTCGATGCGCAGGAGGAAGTACCATGGACGTATCTAAAATACGACTTCATTTTCCCCACCCGGCGAGGTGAAGACAACTCACTTGATACGGCTCGAAAGTTCCTGGCCAGGTCGTACTGGCGTGGTTCCAACAATTGAGATACGGCGAGCGAACCGCAAGAGGAGTTGCGGCAGGGAAGAGAGTTTGTTGAGCTCTTCCGTAGCGAAAAGGAAAGAGCAGGAACATCAACAAGTAAATCATTAGCGGCCAGGTCGCCACGGGAGTTGGCACTGGATGGAGACCAAGTTCACAGCAGGATATAAGGGGTGGTTGATGATGGCAGTGCCCATTTTTCCACAGGGAATACAGTTAGACCGGTGGCCGTCTGTATATCTATCTATTCTATACAGACTCCTTCCCGATTCGATGCTCCGCGTAAGAGACTATTACTCACTGCGTACGTATTTCTTCCCACACCCAACTTCCTTTTATATCCCAACTTTGCATCTCGTTACGCTACGCACCGTGGGGACACTTTGTTGTGAACCCATGACTCATCCGTTACCTCATGAGTCGTGACTCACGGGTACAGTTGAACCCCTCTTATCCCATAGGGCGGATAACCCATAACCCCCGGTACCCCATAGAAAAGCGAGTCCACCAAGTTGGTGGGTGGGGATTTACATACCATAACCCATATGTCCGTCATACTCCATACCCCATAGCTCTTCACCAGCAAAAACCCATAGTGTGATTGTCATGGACGTGTATTATTTTCCTATTTTTCTGTATTTTACGGAGTTACATGGTGAAGATATAAAAGGCCAAAGTACGAGACTTTGTTAGTCACATGATGCCACCATGTGCGGGGGGCTCCTTGAACCGCAACCACCACCATGGTCCGGATTTTCCCACGGGTAATGCCGGGGCAAGGATGGGGAGAGAGACTGGAACGCGCTGCAATGGCAGTAGCCCTATCTCCACCCTCGCACACCAGTGGCCCTCACCGCAGAACCAATGAACCATGAACCTCCCAAAACATAATGACGAGCATGTACTTGTAAAAGTGTAACAACAAAACCTGTAGCGACTAAAAAGACCGTTGTAAAATTACCTGTACTGTAGCAATAGTCTGCTATACCCCCATCCCTCTTAGTTCCCCACCACAAGCGATTCCCAGTAGAACATGCACCCAGCGGCACAGAATGGTTGAAGAGACAACGACTGAAAAAGCCCCCCGAGACAACCCACGTGGCTGAGCCTTCTGAGTGTCGTCGCCTAAAAGTACCTCCAACCCCCACGAAATCACCTCACACCTACCCAACATGATAACAATGGGCCCAGTGCACAGCTTCCCCAAGGCGGATTATCCGTGAGTAATTGACCCCCTCCCACAACGCGCGACTGACAGAAACCGAAACCGACTGCAATGCCATATTTTGGAGCGGATTCCACCCCACTGACTAGTCCATTTGACTTCACGGTCGTCTTCGAGGTGGCAACTGTAGTCCTCGCAGGTACCTCAGTCCCGAGCAAAATGTCAGAAACAACGAACGCAGGTTGCTACCAGCTCTCAAGCACCAACCCCCTGCCAGTCAACCAGGGCCACCGACCCCCCGATTCTGTCCCCATTCCGAGCCACCCAGTCATCTCCTGAACCCCTCGCGGATGTCCCCCTGCACTTCGCTACCTGGCCACTTCCCACCGTCCTAACGTTTCAATGACCCCGGTGAGAGAAATCTACAACCACATCGAGTTGACACTGATGCTGGTCCCCTCATCGGTATGCTGTCTGACCCACCATTACGCCTCCACCACCGCCCCCACTACCTGCCCATACCACGTTGCCACCTGACTTGTTACCTGCGTCCTTATCCCCACTTCCTCGACCCTCACCTGCCCAATCATCACGCCGTCCAACTCGTCCCACATACTCTCACCGCAAATGACCCCTCACCCCTCGTACCCCCGCCTGCCTGCTCGCCTTCATTGCCCAACTCGCTGCCTGCGCCCTCACCATTCACGCCATCACCATCCACGCCTCTGCCTGCCCGCTTTCTGCTGCTGCCCGACATGACGCCTAAACCATTGCCCGCCCACTCGCCTCCTATGTCTGTCTCCATCTGACTCGCCACCTGTGTCATACCCTTCACCCAATCGCTCATCCATACTGTGTTTTAACCTCTATCCTATCGCTCGTGTCCCCCATGCCATCAACATCGTGCTGACGTCTCCCCACACCCTCCCACCTCACCCTTCGCCGTCCCATCGACCTCCGCTCGCCACGTCTCCTCAGGCTCCTCCCACCTTACCTATCAGCTCTGCGTCTCCATGTTCCCAACCACCTTAACCAACCGATCCGACGCCAGCTCAGCTGACTCAGAACGACAACAACAACACCCTGACCCACCCATCTTAAGCCATGCCAAGGACGTCGACAACATTGCTAGGCCCCAAGTGTACCATTCGAACCCGTTAAAGACACAGCAGCAAGACCGAGGCAAATCTCAAATCACCGGCGTTCGAGCGATCACCAGCGCCGCGTCTGTCCATCCCGACGCCCCCTCACACCATTAGCACTTCGTTCGCACGACCAACCTCACAACTGCTTGACGTCTCAAACCCCACTGGCACCGTCATATGAACACAACCACTGTCACACAGTCAAGAGCCAAAAAAGAGGTTTGACCGGGGACGCCCATTTTTCACGTGGATGTAACGATCATGGGCTTTCTGGGCTCCGAATAATGCTTTACATATTACTCTTCGATTACAATGACACACATACATACACTATGGTTGACTAACATATGTCGCTGACTACAGATAATGAATACCTCATCTCTCCTTAACGATGGGCCTGGTATACAACTCGTGAACCACCCGTGAGTAATCGACCTCCTCTGTCCTCCCCTCGACTCTTGCAGCGTGACAGGGCCCAGGGATCAAACATACTAGTGCCAACAACCCCCAATGGTGACAACAGTCTTACCGTCAACGACTGCGATATAACACAAAGAAACAATTTTGCCTGAGGCCAAAGAGACCGACCGACCCCACATCAACACCACTCCCCGCGAGTTACGATCCCGTTACATTTCATTACTCCGCTACGTTACATCTCCTGCTTTCCCTCGACTCGTTGGCCTACTGAACGCACTCCCCTTGAGACTGCCCTAACCCACAGACCCCAAGAAGTCCCAAATCTCGTCCCCACACGTCTCCCTTCGCTACCTTCCAAACTTCGACTCCTTACCGAAGTACTTCTCCTCGCGTCTTGACTCATTTCCCTTACTTCTAAAAACACCTGTGTAGCTACAAAACCCTGTACAAGTAGTCGACGAGACCCCATTCTCGTCTTCCCCAATCCCAGTGACGCTGACTTGCCCCCTGAGTGCCACCGCCCCTCTCATCTTTACCGCCCCTCGGGCCTTAGCCCAGACCTGACAAAGCATACACCTGTAGCAAGACGGAAGCGTTGAGTCTTGGGCTATAAGCAAAGCGTCCTAGATGGAACATCCCCGATGGGTCATAGGGACCGCACCTTGGACAGCACATAGGAGAAGGAAAATGAGAAACGGACGAAACGATTGGGAAAGTATGAGAAACGCACCGACAAATGGAGAGAGCGAGCACAATGAAAAGAACATGACAATACAAGAAAGACGCACAACCCAAACGAGGCGCAATCAATAAAAGCCTAACCGAGGACAAAAATACAAGAAATAATAGCAACCAAAATGAAGAATAATCTGCCCGGCTGTGGAGGCGACCTGGGTAAAGCACCGAGAAAATCCTCTGATCCACCATACAACTGGATCCACAATCATGAGGTTTTAGTGGGTAGTATAGCGCGTCAGTCCCGGCCCATCGCAGGAGATGCGCAATGAGTCCCACACTACCCCAACACCAGGGGTGTACCCAAATTCGTATTTTGCCTCACTCCCGGACCCCGGTCCGGATTCAGCGTGTTAGACAGGGCTGGTACCTACAACCTCCTCTCGTCTAATGTCTATTCTCGGGTCTGCTAGATATTTTAGGTAATATTTAGTACAAGAATAGAGCGCTTTCCAAAAAAAAAAAAAAAAAAAAAAAAAGATGCCACCATGTGCACCCTCAAGCACGTGACCCTGGGATAGTTGTATCCTTAACAGGACAACCTAATCTGGTCACATTCCCTTTTATACACGGACTCTCATGATTGGTAGATAAGGATGGAAGGCTCTAGAATGTTCTAGAATATGCTTAGTAGTTTACGCTTACTCGCTGTATTAGGTTTTACTCAGCAGATAAGGAGACGCGTCAGCGGCTACGACAAGTGCATCAGTCAGCACAATAGATAGCACTATTATTAGACACGACGTGTCAGCCTCTGAGTCACGAAGTCTTAGGGTTTAGGGTAGAGTTATCAAACAACAGTGAGGCGCCGAAGGTGCCGAACGGTATGAGACAAGGGGGATGGAGATCCCAATCCCAAAACCTTTCGCTTATATGCTCATCAGGTCTCATTCAAAGTCCGCTTATGGTGCCTTTTTCTTTAGGGTGGGAGCGAAATCAGCGAGCGAAGCGAGCTGATGAGCGGAATGCGGCGAAAGGGTACCAAGGATGGTGGGGGCTACCCAGCATCGACCCTTTCGCTTATATGCTCATCAGGGTACCTTTTCAAGTGGAGATTAAAACCTTACTCCGGGAGGGCGAAGCCTGACCTGTGGAGGGAAATCTGTGGGGGTCAACGGAAAGGAATGGGAAACTATGTCGCGACCCCGAAGGGGGCGCCTTCATTCCTGGCAAAACACGTTAAGTCAGCCACGCAAAGCTATTTGACTGTAAGCCGTGAAGTATATGCCTACCATTGGGGCGGAAGAACTTAGGGTAGAGTTATCAAACAACAGTGAGGCGCCGAAGGTGCCGAACGGTATGAGACAAGGGGGATGGAGATCCCAATCCCAAAACCTTTCGCTTATATGCTCATCAGGTCTCATTCAAAGTCCGCTTATGGTGCCTTTTTGCCACGCCCTGATTGGGTCGGGTTAGTTATACTTGCCGGTGCCTGCGCACAGGACCATGCCAAGAGAATGGCGTGATCAGTCACGTGCTACAAGGAATACGCAAAGCCAGGCAACTCCAGTTAGCGTCTATATCCACAAGAGTGCCGTCGCTCAGAGCCCTATGGGGTGGCTTGGGACACTCATTTGTAACATTAAAAGTGACTCACACAGAATCTTCTGGAACCTTCCATCACGTGATCTGCTTATGTAAGCATGACGTCCAAATCAAAAGAAAGAAGTCACGTGACGTTACGTAATCAGAATGTTCTAGGTGCTTCTAGAAGGATTACGTAATACCTAACCGTCCCCCCCTCGTATTAATTTCGGGGTTTAGGGTTTTTAAGGTTTATGGTTTAAGGTTGAGGGTTTAAGGTCCTCTGTGTGCGTGTGTAAGCGCAGGTCCGTTCACGATTAAGTTACTAGGATACATACGGTTTTAACGGGTTGAGGGTTCATCTCCCGAGACTCCGTGGTTAGTAAGTCTAAGGGACCACTAGGAGCGTATGTACGTACCGACAAGAGCGGCTGCGTTAAGTTTTATTTCATTGTGTAGAAACGACCAGCATGGTCTGGGCTCAGAGGCCCGAGGCGAGGAGCCCCTGTGCAAGCTAAGGGTCCTAATCAGGAAGTCACCACGAGGGGTACTAAGCCAGTCCCTCAAAACCTTTCGGAACGCCAGTTGGCGTATTACAAGGAGGGTGACCTTTCGTCCAAGTGAGCCCTTTCGGCCGGCGCAAGTCGGGACCCGCGCTTACTAACAGAGCCCCAGTTAAGGGGGTTGTTTTCGGCGATGGGAGTGACAAGCGTCACAATGAGTAGAGGTTAGAAGGGGTTGCCTGTCCAGGGGTTGCGCCTAGTAGGCCATTAACTTGCAAGCAGAGGTGGACCGTTCGTAACGGCCCCCTTGAGGGCCCGCGACAACATATCTCATCGTTCATAGACAATACACTATTTGAAGGGGTAAGTCCAAGGCCCCTTTATGGGCGTGAACCTTTTCCCCAAGTCCCAGAGGAGCCAGAGGCCCATGGGGTTGGTGCTGGTGGAGAGTCGCGAATACCAACTATGATATTTCCATCGTCAGTTGATTGGTCTTCCCTCAGCCTTTTATTCGGCTGTGGACCTGTGACTGCTGGTGTTGATATCGTAATCATGTGCTCTTTTAGGGTGGGCGGTCGCGCGGGCCGCTGTATCCACTAGCTCATCAAGAACCTGATCCTCCAGAGTTTCTAGGACGGTATTTTTCCAAAGATTGGTTAAGTCTAAAAAATTGCGAGTGCGTTGGCGACTCACTAAGACTCGAGAATTAAACATATTGGTTTTGCGCAAGTCCCAGTCCGAACCGGAGTCCTTATGGGGCGGGGCCGGGTACTCTGCTGAGAAGTTCCCCGTGTCAGCTCTAACAAGCCATTCACGCCAATAGTCAAATATTACCTGTCCAAATGCATGCGCATTGAAGTAGTTCCATGCAACGTTATATTCGCTTTCAGTACAAGGGTATCCGCGGCTGTCGCCAGGGGCTTAATTAAAAGCTTGTTTTCCCATCTAACCTTGATATTACTGTGTAGCCACTTACTTACATCGTCGGCTGGGTATCCCCTATGGAGATAAAGGCTAACTAGGCCTTTCAGTGCTTCTAAATAGTTATCGAAAAGACTACTTAGGACTGCCAGTCTAGACATCTCTCCCAGAAAGGTCCCACGCTTTACGTCGTAGGGATGGGCAGATATCCATGGAATTCGCTCCTGATGGTTCCCGGCTTTGCGATAAGGCATGTATTGGAGTTTATTCCATCTGTCTCGATACAGTAACATGTCTAGGAAGGGCTGTGAATCCCCCGGGGTGTTCCATTCAATCACACAATTATCGAATTTAATTAAATTAGCTAACAATTCGTGGGCCGTATGACTATCTTCGGCGTACACGATTGCTAAGCAATCATCGATGTATCTCCCGTAATAAAAAATATCGGGGTGTTCAAGAACGCGAGCTTTATCTTCAAAATAATACCCGAAGAGGTTCGCGAGGTCAGGGGAGTCACTAACTCCCATAGCTAACCCATTGAGCTGTTTCATAAGCTACTCCTTGAAATTGTGTGACAAGTTGTGTATTGCCGACCTTTAAACAACGTCTAAAAATTCCTGTTGTTTCCTGTTAGGGAGGTCGTCGTGGTTTGGTATATTCCAGTAGTGATCGAAGTATTGCTGATAGACGATTTCTAAGCACTTCTCTAATGGAATGTTTGGGTAAAATGCAACCACGTCCCCAGTGATGATATACCACTTTCTATTATATACAGGCGAATTATAACTAGGTTCATGGTTAAGTATGGGTTCAGGGTGCTATTTTGACTTAGGGTTACCGCGTATACCCAAATACGTGCCCGCGTTTGTCCATGATGGACAAACGCGGGCCCGTATTTGTGACCCGCGTTTGTCCACGATGGACAAACGCGGGCACCAATATCGCTCCCGCGTTTGTCCATTGTGGATAAACGCGGGCACCAATATCGCTACCCGCGTTTGTCCATCGTGGACAAACGCGGAAGCGTATTGACACGGCGAATATGCCATTCGACTCGAAATACAATAAAACCTATATTTCGAGTACAAACACGTCCCGCGTTTGTCCATCGTGGACAAACGCGGGACGAGTTTTGCCTGGACAAATGTGGGTCAAGAAATATGCTCCCGCGTTTGTCCATCGTGGACAAACGCGGAAGCGTATTGACACGGCGAATATGCCATTCAACTCGAAATACAACAAAACATATATTTCGAGTACAAATACGTGCCCGCGTTTGTCCATCATGGACAAACGCGGGACGTGTTTATCATGGACAAATATGGGACAAGAAATATGCTCCCGCGTTTGTCCACGATGGACAAACGCGGGTCGTGTTTGTACTCGAAATATATGTTTTATTGTATTGCGAGTCGAATGGCATATTCGCCGTGTCAATACGGTTCCGCGTTTGTCCATGATGGACAAACGCGGGCCATCAATCTGGGTCTCTCTGGTCTCATTATCTGACCTCCTGGAGTGCAATTGATTGATTGTACATTGGGGTTAGATTGTGTCTTTATCTCTTACCAGTGAATAATTGCTTTGTGGAGTTGGGGTTTATGTAATCATTAAGTAAGGTAAAAAGGTGCAATGTCATGTTGACAGCCTTTATAACTTGCAAGGGCAGGTAGTAATAAGATTGGTGATAGTCTGTGTTCTATTAGGGAACCATATCTGTGAGATGTGCATAAGCAGATTTCCATTATCTGTGACCCATCTGTAACCACATAGCAATGGCAAGCACATTGTGCTGCTCTGTATGCCGGGGAGCGAGCAGCGCGAGCAACCCGTGCTATACAGAGCAGCACAATGTGCTTGCCATTGCTATGTGGTTACAGATGGGTCACAGATAATGGAAATCTGCTTATGCACATCTCACAGATATGGTTCCCTAATAGAACACAGACTATCACCAATCTTATTACTACCTGCCCTTGCAAGTTATAAAGGCTGTCAACATGACATTGCACCTTTTACCTTACTTAATGATTACATAAACCCCAACTCCACAAAGCAATTATTCACTGGTAAGAGATAAAGACACAATCTAACCCCAATGTACAATCAATCAATTGCACTCCAGGAGGTCAGATAATGAGACCAGATGTAACCACAATGTCCAATTGATCAATTCCAACTGAGGTAACTCTGTATGTGTGTCACAATCATGTGACACTCCACATAAACATTTCCCAATTCAGACTCGTGACTCACAGGACAGGGCTGAGGGCTGCCAGTTTAGCAGTGCCAGCAGATTGTACTTGCTGGCACTTATGCATCCTTAGAAAATAGTATAGAAAACACAGTCTTGTAAGATATATAAGGAGTCTGTAGTGTACCATGTAGTCCCCATCTTGGTCTCTTAAGAATATAGCCCAACTTTCAGTTCCTGTCTCCTCTGCTTTGCAGAGTCATTGCTCTCTCACTTAGTCGGCAACCTGGCCTGCAGGCCTGACCCTCTGAGTCGCAACTCACAGAAAAGTCTTCTGACTATAACCAAAATGCAGACAAGTAGCCACTTGTAGGACAAATAAACATGTACGTGGTTGAACAATCCGGGTGATTGTAACAATATGCATCCAACTCAGACCAAGTTCTCAGGTGAAACTTTTGGCCTGGGTCTGTCTGTCCCTCAACAAGGTTCCTGTCATTACATTTCTCACACAATTTTACGATCCAGCCAGATTGTGCATGCTGTTGGGCTGAGGGTCAGAGAGGGATAGCTGCGGGGCAAAGGGGAAACTTTGCAAGAAAATGAAAGAGACGAGAGGGATGCGCTTGCTCACTCGAGTCGAGAAAGACTTGGCTGGGATTTATCAAAACTAAGACAAGGAGACTAGAGACTAAACATCCTCGTACTTACACTCATACAGACTATGGTTTTCGTGACTATTTTCTAAGTAAAGCACCGAGGCCTACGCAAGTGCCTCACTGGCAGTCAAATGTGTAACGCCGCCACTGGCGTGAATCCGACTTGGACTTCGAAAGGGCATTTACGACTTAGCATATTCCGTTGTTGAAGTCACGAGACACGAATACACGGCACTCGGGCACGTGATCGTAGATAGCACTAGGGCACGGTCCACTAGGCGCAGTCGAAGTACGACTTGCTCAAGTAGAGACAAGCGTATGAGGAGATGCTCACAGAAGAAAAGAATGGAAGATGAGAAATAGAATGGCTATTGAAGAAGACCAGAATGCGGTTTCTGGTCTTCGATCTCCACTATTTATACATGAGGGGTATGGCTTTAAAGCTCCCCGTGAATCGTAAGTACTAGTAGCAATAATAGCTCAAACCCTACTATCGCTGTACTAGTGATGAGTCATGCCACATCAGCATGTGATATCGTACTTCGCTGACTGATAACAAGTCCATGACTAATTACGACTTACTAAAGGAGTCATACCCGTATAGTAAGCGTCCACTTCTCCGGTCATGACAAAATGAGTCAACACTTCTGAGACACTGTCAATCCAACTTTCCTCCAGACACATCACGTGTCACGTGATCGTGACACACAACCTCAGTCCTTTCAATAAGCCACAGTGTAAGCATGTGGCCACTGTGCTGAGCAATTGGCATACGTCACAACACTGAGATGACAGCTTGGCCACATGGATGAGCTGTGGCCTTGGCACTACAAATAGACAAATGCAACTGTGATTGTGTTCAACTGAGAAGTGTCAGAACCTCAGAACCAGTCACAGTAGATATATTGTGATCTCACTTTTATGTATTTAAGCCAGCAAGTTATGCTATGGAATAACCAGTTCTAAGAACACTATAGTAGTCATATCATAAATACATTGCCTCACAACAGGTAAGCTAAGTAGTACACTACTGCCCTATGCCTCCTCAACAAGTCCAACTTCATGTTGGAATGTGGTCACACACAATGTGTCTTGGCAGACACATCAGCATTGCACACTCACTGCACATCATGTGCAGATTCAAGTGCATGATCATTTGATCAATGTGATCAGGGACAATCCCTTGTTCCTACAATTTGTTCATGTATTCTTCCATGTTGTTGAAGTCAGAGAGTCATGACACCTAGACTACAACTCACATGACTCAACTTGATGATCTGCAAATGGAAGTGATAGTGATGATGTCAAAATCCAAGTCAATGTTGGTAGGAAGAGGGTGAAGGCATTGTCTACAACTAACTCATCAGACATGCCAGCATCTGAGGAGACCAATGAGGCTTAGTGTGGTACAATTCACACTGGCCAATGAGTAAATAACACTAACATCAGCACAGATTGCCTCTCAAAAGACTGGAGTGCACCAACCTATGCCTTCTTCCACCTGGCCCCATCCATCAACTATATTGGCAACCCAGATTGATGTGTTCACATCTGAGTCTTTGAGTGCAACACAAAGCAATTACATAGACTGCAAATGAGCTTGGGGTGGGCATGTAATCACATCGCTGTCACCATCTCTACTGTCCTGCCACCACAGCTACTGTCTGTTGCTACTGTCTGCCTCCACTGCTGCTGTCATCGCAGTCGCAGTTGCCATCCAGCACCCAGCTGCTGCCACCACTGATCTTGTTGTGGTCGCTTCCAAGTCATTGGGGTCAGAGTCAGAGTCAGAGTCAGAGTCACCACCTAGCTGCCACTGCTGCTGTTGTCGGGGGTCACCTCATCATAGTCCTGGTCATTGTGGTCCTGGTCGTCGCCATGTTACCCTGCCATTGCCCTTGCCACACCATCATGGCCACACTGTTGTAGTTGACGCCATCATGGTTGTGCTATCATGGTTGTGCTGTTGTGCTGACGGCATTGTGGCCGTGCCATTGTTGCTTGCAGGTTGTGTTAAAGCACACCCCATCGTAGCTGTGTGGTCACGCAGGGGCTCAGATTGGCTGCAGGTGGTGGTGGTGGATTGGGTGCATGTGTGACAATGGGGCTGGTGGTGGCATTTATGGCGCTGGTGATGAGGGTTTGTGCTAGGAGGGTTAGTGCAAGGAGCAGCAGGTGGATGGGTTCAAGGGACTTACCGCCAAACTCAACATGATGGTCACCAGCCTGAGGGCAATGGCATCAGAAGCCAGTGGATGGCTGCAGTTGTGGGATGTACAATGGTAGCAATGGGAAAGCCCAAGGGAAGGCCTGTAAATGATGTCAGCATGCATTGATATTGACACACACACTCAAATCAACTTGGACAATAAGAAGATAAAAAGAAGTGACTACTCAGAGTGGAGGCTATGTAACCGGCCACGCCACAGAAACACATGACTTGTTGACTTGAACCCCTTGCCCCCTTGCCCAGACTTCTGCCAGGCTATATTTTATAATTTATTTTATTCCTTGTTTTAACCGTGTGGAAATGGAACCCTAATGTGGCTGTCTTTCGAGGAGAGGGTTGAGAGTCTCATGGAGGCCATCACTTAGGAGAGAGGGACGACTGCCACAGTATTGCAGAAAGTGTCATGTTGGTGAGTTGGCTCTCCCTTGCATTGAACAGTGGTGAAGGGTCCACAAATTTGCTTACTGTAGTTTTGGGCAGAGTCCACAATATGCAGGCATGATGTCTCATGCAGCCCCCAGCCATAGTCCCAGTTCATTGAACATGGACTCACCAATGTCACCATATGTTCCTCACTGGCAGCTGGATATTCATGGTACTGGCCAATGTCACCATCCCACACCATTCTCCACAATCGCTATTGTCTGGTCCCTCTTCTGTGGTAGTGATGTTCCGGCCCGGCTTGGCCTGAAAGCCCCGGCTTTGGCTTGGCCCAAGGCGGCTCCGGCTTTCAAAAATGCCAGGCCAAGCCAAAGCCCCCACTTAGGGCTTGGCTCCAGCTTGGCTTGGCTCAGGCCGCGGCTTGCATAGATGAATTACAAAAGTTGTGTCTACATGCAAGCACCTAATCCGAATCTAATTTACACCCACCATGCTCTATTGCTGTGCTCCGCTGTTCCCCTCGTGTTGCTGCTCTGGCCTGGACTCTGGCTTTCCTGCTCTTCTGGCACTGCACTAGTTGCGCAGGCCCCCGCGGGGCACGAAACGTCGTATGTAGGTCCGCGATGGTCGCGGACAGCGTGTGTGCCAAATTTCTAAGGCCGCGTGCGGGTGTGGTGAGGTTGGGAGCAACTACATGGAGCCTGCTAGGTCGGGTCGTTGAAGGTCGTCAGAAACGGTTGCGCACGCTTCTGCGCAGCGCAAAACTCCGTTAGGTGTTCTCCTGAACCAAATATGCAATTAGTTCGAGTAACTAAGGCCGCACGTGAGTGCAGCAAGGTCGAAAGAGGAAACACAGGGCATACTGGATCGGGTTGTCGAAGGTCGTTGTAAACAATTGTACATGCTTCTGCACGGCGTATAACCTCGCATATGTAACCGCCTGTATTGGAAGCACGTCGGGTTTAAGCAGCTAAGGCCGCGCGCGAGTGCGACGATGTTGGAAGGGACTACTTGGAACCTGCTGGGTCAGGTCATTGAAGGTCATCAGAAACGGTTACGCACGCTTCTGCGCGGCGCAAAACTCCGTCTAAGTGTCCACCTGAATTGGAAACGCAGTTGGTTCGGGTAGTGAAGGCCGCGCACGGGTGCGGCGAGTTGGGAGCGACTACACGGTGTCTGCTGGGTAGGGTCATCGAAGGTCGTCGGAAATGATTGCGCACACTTCTGCGCGGTGCAAAACTTCGGATATGTGTCCGCCTGTATTGGAAGCACGTCTGGTTAAAGCAGCTAAGGCCGCGCGCGAGTGCGGCGAGGTTGGGAGTGACTACTCGGAACCTGCTGGGTCAGGTCGTTGAAGGTCATCGGAAACGGTTGCGCACGCTTCTGCGCGGCGCAAAACTCCGTCTAAGTGTCCACCTGTGTCTGAAACGTGTCGGGTTCGGGTTGCTAAGGCCGCGCGCAAGTGCGGTACGCTGGGGAGCACAAGGGGCAGGCACAGGGGTCACTGAGGAGGAACACACTAGGGACAACAAAAGAATGCAGATAAGCCATTTGGGCGCACGAGACCAACATTTGTACTCGCGAGAACCACTGATGAACGATGTGATCACTTACAGTAACCAAAGCCCCCGGCTTGAGCCGTTGGCTTTAGCTTTTTGCTTTTCTGAGCCAGGCCAAAGCCGTTTCTAGGCCGTCACCACGGCTTGGCTTGGCCCGGCCTAAAAGGGCCTGGCCCGGCCTGGCTTCTGGCTTGAAGCCGGGCCATGCACATCACTATTCTGTGGAGCTTCCATCCGCAGGCACACAATATGATGGAAGTCACTATGACCCCGTCACTTCCATCCCTTAGACCCACACCCACTGCCACACATGGCTGCAGCAACAGTCACAAACACATGGCTGACAACATCAAGATGTGTTTTTTTTGTTTTTTTTATTCATATCATTTCTCACTGATGTCACAGTGCCATGTTGCTGCCGCCTCACTTCCCAGTAACTCCTGCCTCTGTCCTTCACCACACACAAGTCTACCACCATCACCTCCCCTGCGAAAGTCCCACCCCAACTCCCTGCCATTGTGACAAGCAAGACTTGCTGCCATGCCAACCTGCTGCTGACACCACCCAAACATGGTGCTCAAGACCCCACCCCCACCAGCACCAACATGGTGTGCAAGTCCTTGCTCACCACTAACTCACAGCAATGCCACCTCAACATGGCACCCAGAACCATGTCAACACACCATGAAAAAGCCCCACTGCAAGGCCCCTTCTTGGAGCACACATGTGGCATGCAAGTCCCACCACCAATGACGACCAGGCAATATTGATGACAAGGATGATGGCAGGGAATCAGACCAGAAATTGAGGAAATATGGATACACACATTTGAAAGTGGATCCATGTGCATACCTCAAAAGGAGTGAAGAGGACTTGGTTATAATAACCATATGGGTTGATGATCTGTTGCTGTTCACAAGGATGGAAGATTCAATGGCCTTGACAAAATGTGAGTTGAACTTGGAGTGAGAAGTTATGGATATGGGAGAACCAATGAAGATTGTCAGAATTGAGATATCCTGAGAGGAAAACTCGATAACAATTTCCCAAGAAAGATATATCAAGGCCATACATACTCAAGTGGGAAGGTATGCAGTGTGGAAATCCAGTGGTGATGCCAATGGATCCAAATATGAAATTGGAACTGAATCTGGATGGGAATGAGGGAGATAAAAGCAGGTGATACACATGTTTGCTTGGGGAACTCCCATTTCTTGTGAACACAACCAGACCAGACATATCACATTGTATGAAATAAAATATTCAGGGATGCCAGGGAAGAATAAAAACACAAACCTCTTTTATGGCTATGCAGATGCTGCATTTGCAAATGGTGATGATTGGAAATTGACTTCCAGTTACATCTTGAAGAAACAAGATGTGGTTGTGCTATGATCATCCATGGAAGTGGAGTACATTGCCTTGATCAGAGGTGGGACATGAAGCTTGTTGGCTCAGAAATGTATATGGGGAAGTAGGTTTCAAATAAATGTATGCAACTCTGATAAAAGGAGATAATAATGGTGCCAATGCCATCATGGTGAAAGATCCCCAGTTTCATAAGAGGGTGAAAGATATTGACACAAAATGGCATTGGATGTGAGATGTTGTAGAAGGTGAAATAATAATTAGAGATTGGAAGTTGGGGTGATCCAGATCAGGCTGTGGATGTACTAACAAAGGCAATGTCACACCCAAAGCATAGAAAACATGCCAAGGATGGGATTGTTGTTGACATTGAAGGGGAGTGTTGGGAAGCAGGCAGCAACAAGCTGAAAGGGTAATAGCTTTTACGATCCAGCTGGATCGGTCGTGCCGTAGGGCAGAGGGTCGGAGGTCAAGGGTTTGTCGTGAGTGAAAGTGACAAGGCAATTTAAGCCGGAGGGTGAAGTTGACAGAGTCGATGAGAGGGAGGTGTTGCTCAGACTCGCACTGAGTAGAGACTAGCTGGTTTATTCAAAGACAAGATATGGAAACATGACTACTACAGCCTCTTCTTATAGTCGTACAAACTGTGGATTTTCGTAACTGTTTTCTATGGATGCGCAAGCCTTTGATACTATGAGTCATAAGACGCGTCAGCCTCTCTTTGCTGGCGGATTTCCGAGTGTGCTGGCAAGCCACATCATGTGTCACGTGATTGTGACAATAGCTGATATTATTGGTAAGTGTGTGACATGTAACATATGGACTGGTTGGACGACAGAAATAGGAGTCTATGGTTTGTCTTGTACCATATTGCTGTGATTCTGTGTCAATTATCAGGGAACACATAATATAATTTCTATTCTCTATAGCAGGTGTTCAGAGTGTTCAGTGGCAAGTAGCAGTATAGAAAATAGGAAAATATTAGATACGGGTCAGAGGGAATGGTCCTATTCTGATGTGTGAACTAGTCTAGATGTTGTGACAATGATAGGATTCCTTATCTTAAGTGAGTTGAATCACCTGATGAATTATTTCTGTTGTGGTGAAGAGGAGTTGTGTCTATCCATGGTATCCCTACATATCTTTGTGTTACCATGTTGTTGGCTAGTAAAGGTGTGCCTCCAGGGAATTGGAGCAATAGGTCATTGGTTTACATCCTAAAGTGTAAAAGACATTACATTGGTAGAGCAGTACCTCAGGATGTGCTGTAGTGTGTGGAGACAGTGAGGTAAGTTACAATGTTGTTTACCTTAAACCACCTGTACTTACTTGGGGTAGTAGTGTTGTCATTTGTACAGGTGAACACGACACAAAGTATGTGCTCTAGCAAGGACAGACAATGAGTAGGTGGATGTGTTTACTAATTATTCTGAGTGTCCACACCTTGCTAGAGCAGGTAGCCACATGCTTACTTAATATGAGGAATTTATTTTCCAGGAAGTACTACAGTGACTACCCTTTTGGGCATTGCTGACCAGAGACCCTACAAGTGGCATGCAGGATGCCCCAGATACAGCAGGGTATGGAGTCCTTGAGAGGAAATGTGGCTCACGGATGACGGTGAATGGGGAGCAAAGACATGGGAAAGGACACTAGACAGATTGTGTGGAAGCGATGACTGTGTTGTATTTACCTAGACACATGAATAAGAGTGTCTAGGTGTCAGTGTACTGTAGGGAAACAATGAGAAGGACAGTTCTTATGTCAGAAATTGTGTGGAAGTGATGACTGAGGTATACATGGCAAACTACGTGGGTACAAGGATGAGTTGAGAAAGACGGGTTTCTGTCTGTACTGTATTCAGATGGGGATGAAGATATAGTAGGATAGTGACAACGGAGAGGATATGATAATTTGGTCATGAGACCCAACACATTAATCAATCAAAGGTGTGGGTATGATTGGCGATGCGAGCCACATCGGCCTTGTGCGCGATGGGAACTGAACAGCAGACATCTCCAAAGACACTGGTAGCTTAGAGACAAAGTGCAAAGGGGATTGTGGTGACAGCAGAGGATATGGCAAAAGGCATATGGAACAGGTAGGGAGCACAGAGGTGTATTATATTACTATGTACCACTCAGCTTACCTGTGAGACGAAGTAATCAATGTTACTGACTAGTGGAAGTTCTGATTGAACTACTCGTATTGAGCGCATGCTGGGGTGTTTATATACATCCCAGAGTGTCTAATAATACTTATCTACACGATCTAAAGGTCCAAGGCCACTCAGTTGATCGCAGACGCTGTCTGCGTTCATGATGTGTACTAGCAAGGCCACAGGTCACTGCTGTGGCCGAGCCCGTGGCTGAGCGTTGTGGCGCTCGCCGACCACTCGGCTCGCAGTGCACACACGTGCGTCCACTCGCTCAAGAAGGCAGGGAAGAACTCAAAAGAGGCAGGCCAGCATGGGAAGGAGCAGGAGAGAGAATGGCAACATAGAGCTATGTTATAGACTGACAGCATGAGCAAAAGTACATGAAAGGCATGATGCAACACAGGGCCAAGTCAGGAAGACGAGAAAAGCGGCAAGAAAAGCGGAGAATAAGGAGAAGGAAGAAAGGGGGTTCAGGGAAGGAAAAGGCAGAAAACGGAAGGGAGGACTTGTTATAAAGAGGGAAAGGGGCAAAGAGGAAAGGAAGATGGCTAAAGAGGAGGCCTAACGGAAAGACGAATGACGGAATGACATAAAAAGCGAGCGTTAGCGTCGCCTACAAGATAAGCAACTGCGTCGAAAGAAGCAAAGGGGCCAGGAGAGCAAAGTATCCTTGTGAGCTCTGTATAACGGCTGTGGAGGGTGACATCTGTCGAAGAGCCCCCAATGGCCATCGGGACCGAAGCCGCCTTTATTCTTATAGCTGTCTTGAGAACCCCAGACGATACCGAGACGAATAAGGTTGATGTAAGATATGCCCTTGACGGCTAGAAAGAAAAGAAAGGTGAGAAGGAAGAAGAGGAAAAAAAGAAAAGGAAGTGACTGTGTTTGGTTGTCCATTTGCTGCCAAGTTTTTGGTGTCAACGAGCTTGCGGCCGAGAGGGGAGTCAGGTTCATGAATAGCGATGATAAAGGTAGTGACCATGGCGATGTAAATAGGGCGATCGGAGACGCCCTTCTTTCCTGGGCGAGCATCCCAAGGGAGAGTGCAATAAGCTTGGTAAACGTCGTAAGTAGTTGTGGCATGGGTGAAAGGGGTAGAAGGTATAGGATGTGGGTAGAAAACGTTAGGAAGGAAGTGGGAGACGATGATTGCGACGATGAGGGCGAGGTGATGAATGGGGTTTCTGGGATCATAGTTGTGCCTCACCCAGGCGTAAGTATCATCGACGTAAGGTTCGTTTGCTGGGAGCGGGGCGGTGAAGTCGATGGGAAGGGAAGATTTATTAAGGATGGTATGAATGAGGGGAATGGTGATTTCATTAACGGACCATTCCGCGGCAGCATCACCGCCCAGAGCGGACGTGAGAGCGGACTGGGCGGCGAGCTGAGAAAGCTGAGGAAGAGAGTGGGAAGGGCCTTGTAGCGGGACGATTGTGCGAGCTTTATCCTGAAGACCGAGATTTGCCCAGGAGTCGAATACGGGGACACGAGGGGAAGCGCCAGAAGAAGAAGACCTAGGACGATGAGAGGGAACGAAGCGGATGAGAAGATGAGACAAAGTGTTAATGAAGGAGCGATGAACCAAGTCACGGTGGTCATTAGAGGGAGAGAGACGAGCGAGGTCGAGGATGAGGGAATGAGCTTCCTTGAGGAGGGGAAGAAAAAGCCTGAGGAAAGGACCGGAGCGACGGGAAGAGAGGGATTTGTTGGGGAGGACATGGCGATGAGGGAGGTAACGAAAGTTGTTGGGGTCATTGCGTGTCCGCTGAAGTTAGGGAGACCGTGAGAGATGAGATGCGGATCTGCGACGACAGCCTGGAGAAGAGAAACGAAAGTGTCCTGTTTGTCGACCTTGCCGTAGGCGAGGGGATTTTTTATGGAGAGCCAATGTTTGAGGGAAGACTCCCTCTCTCTGCCACGAGCGACGGCGACATCGACTGCGTCCTGAGTGAGAGCGGCAGAAACGATTGCGGCGATATCTCTCCTGACGCCGTCTGCCACGAGTTTTTTGACGTCGTCGAAGAGGGCTTGGAATGCGATGACGGATACGTGCATTGCTCTGTTCTCGACGGAGGAGAAGGAGGAATTGTAAGAGATGGAAGGATTGACGATGAGTGTATGTCTGAGACGGAGTTTTGCGTGATAAGCCTAGGAAAGCATGAGCATCGGACCAAGGAATTATGAACGGCCAAGATAAACATAAACGAACAACGGAAACGCGGACGCACATATCGCTCCCGCGTTTGTCCACCATGGACAAACGCGGACGCACATATCGCTCCCGCGTTTGTCCACCATGGACAAACGCGGGCGCACATATCGTCCCCGCGTTTGTCCACCATGGACAAACGCGGACGCACATATCGCTCCCGCGTTTGTCCACCATGGACAAACGCGGACTCACATATCGCTCCCGCGTTTGTCCACCATGGACAAACGCGGACTCACATATCGCTCCCGCGTTTGTCCACCATGGACAAACGCGGGCGCACATATCGTCCCCGCGTTTGTCCACCATGGACAAACGTGGGCGCACATATCGTCCCCGTGTTTGTCCACCATGGACAAACGCGGGCGCACATATCGTCCCCGCGTTTGTCCACCATGGACAAACGCGGACTCGCATATCGCGTCCGCGTTTGTCCATGGTGGACAAACGCGGGGACGGTTATGCTGGGGCACATCAGGTAGATATACTCACATGGAAATGCTGAACGGAATATGTGACTTCTTGTGCCTTCCTCGATGCTATCGCAGGGTACCCATCCTTCAGCGGCCATTTACGGTCATCTACTTGCAACCCACGCTTCATCGCTTCCAGGATGTTCTTTTCCTTGAACACATTCTTCAGCATCGGGAAGCCGTCCTTGATCAATCCTCGGCTCAAGCCGAGTGGCCTCATCAGTGTCGTCGCCAAACACGCTGCATTCCCCGTGTGGCAGTAGCACAGCGTCCGCTCCAATGCCGCTAACAACTCGAGCTTTAGCTGGTTTGGTTCTTCGTCCTCCGTGTCTTCCTGGATCTTCCCCAATTCCTGCTCGTAGATCGTTTCGATCAATGTCGTGACCGGGTACGATACCCACTCGAACAGTGACGGGAATATCTGTTGCGCATAGGTTCAGCTCGTTTCTCACCTCACCGTCTCTGCCTTTTCATCTCTCACCTCTGGCTTGAAGATCACTACGTGGTCTTTGATCGTACCCCTCACCTCCTTTCGCCGCCACAGGTTTACCAGCGGCCAGATCACATCAGAGAACAGACTCCTGTTCGCCGTTCAGTGTCCTTCCTCTGCTCTCCTATGGGCACCATCCCCTTACCTTCCAGTTCTCACTTTCAGCGCCCTCACATTCACCGCGTACACAATTTCTCCTCGGCAGCTCACGGGACAGTCGTAGCAGCTGATCTTGTTGTGAAACCGCTTCCATGGTAGCGCGACTCGGCACTGGTCTTGCTTGCCTCTTGCAGTCGCTCGGTCCTTCGCCGTCGTCGCGAACGCTCCTGCTAACGCCGCAGTCACTGTCCCCTTCTCTGTGTCCATGTCTCCTGCTCGGCTCGCCGCCCGGTGCGAAATGTAGTTGTAGAATTGTGATGAGATCGGCTTGATTACCTGAGTACGTGGGGTCCTCGTCATCGACCCATTGCTGGTCGTGCTGGTAGAGCTGCTGCTGCTGCTGCCTTCATCTCCTCCATTCGGATCTGCGCGCACCTTGCTGCTGATCTCCCTGATCCCGCTGTAGAAACACGGCGGTATCCCCCTCAGCCTGCACGTTTCCAACAGTTCACAGGAACCCAAGAGGGTACACGTCCACCCTCCCGGTCTCCGGCCTCAGCTCATCGTACTCCTCCATCCTGTCCTCTTCGCTTAGCGGGTACTCCCGCTCGGGATGGAACAGACTGTGCACGTTCGTCAGGTCCATCAGCACCCCACATGCCGGATCCTCTGGCTGTCGCCCTCGCTCGCCGCCGTGGTATTTTCCTCCCGGTCTCGTCGTATATCGGGATCTCTATACCTTCTTCAGTCGTCATCGGCAGCGTCGCCAGGTTGACTTTCTTTCGACTGTTCTTGTTGTCCCCGTCGTACAGCGCCCCGAATTCCCGCTTCAGCACTTTCCTGTCGAACGCCTCCCACGAAGTCGCTTCCGTGCACCTGCCCACAACACATCAGCTCGTCTCCTTCCCAGTCATCCCACTCACTCTATTAGCGTCGCCAGTGCCACCGTCGTGAACGCCACCTTCGAGTAGTCTCGCTCCTTGTTCCAGTGAGATGCCTCTCGCATCTCGCTTCCTCCTTCTGCAATTTCCACGTTTGCCCGTACCAAGACGTCACCACGATCGGCGAGTGCTTCTCGAGGAACCCGTCCTTCTTCCACAAGCTCGGCGCTTTCTTCACCCAGTCTTTGTACCCTTTCGACATCAGCTCGTCCAGCTTCTCCGTGTTCCTCTGGTTCAGCTTGATCGTTCCATGGTCTCTGTTCGGTCAAGATTCTTTCCTATCAGCTTCTTCTCCACGACCACTTCCCTTTCTGCTTACAGTACGTTCGTCACCTCATCCCATTTCACCCTCGCGCTCTCCAGGTCCAGCTCGTACACACTCCTCCCATCAGGCGTCACGAACGATAGCTCTGGGATCTTCGCCATGAAGTACGCGAACATCATCACCACCTGCCGGTAGTGCCGCCGCGATAGTTGTGGCCTTCCTGTCTTGTGCCCCGCACCGCACGGCTCCTCTTCGCACCGGATGAACTCGTTCGGTGCCATCGCCACGAAAACGTCTTCGTTCCGCGCTCGTCCGATGTACAGCATCTTTCCTTTCGTGTCGAACCCTACCATCCCTCGCTTCCCTCGGAACTCTCGCAGCGGTTGCTGCAGGTCCAGCTCCAGCATAAAGTGTTTCGCCATCCTTGCGTTAGGCAGTACCGCCCCGAGCCCAACTTTGCTCCCCACAGTCAGCTCGTAGTCCAGCATCGTTCGCTCCGTCGTCATGATCACCTGTCCCTTCCCCACAGGCATTGTCATGTCAGCGTCGATCTCGATTTCGTTCCGCACCGTTAATAACCTCAGCGCTTTCTGCTTCCTCTCATTCTCCTCCATCAGGTGCTGCCTTTGCAAGGCCGAAGCTTCAGTTTGTGTGCTCGCTTGTCGTTGAACGGGTCCTCCTCTCCCCAGTCTTCCAGCCTGTTCGCCAGTATTTCCGTTAGCACTTCTCCCTGCCCCATCTTCTCCTCTGCATCCACTTCCATGTCCTCTGGCACCTCGCTGATGTCCACAGGTCCTCCTTCCTTTCCTCCCACCTCCTTCCCTTCTTCCTCCCATGATCTGCCCGATCTCAGCTTCCTTCTCCCTCGCTCTATAATTAGCTATTTAGGTCACGCACTTGTCACTTCTTATCTCTTCACTCAATAAAGATTCCCTTGCTGCGTTCGCCATCGTTATCGCTTTCAGTGGTTTAAGGACAATGTTGATAGGAGTGTTGGTGGAACAGATCCTAATCTCTCTCATCTTTCGCTTTCCTTCCCATTTATGTCTTCTTGTCATGTGATCTTATCCGATCTCTGCAGTCACATGCTTGTTCATCATGCTTGATTCCTGTCCTGCGGTCAGGCCACACCAGACTGCATCCTACCTAGCGATGTTCTGGCCCGGCTTCGCCTCAAAGCCCTGGCTTTCACCCAGCCCAAACCAGCTCTGGCTTTCAGAAATGCCAGGCCAAGCCAAAGCCCCCACATAGGGCTTGGCTCTGGCTTGGCTTGGCCCAGGCCATGGCTTGCATAGATGATTTTAAAAAATTGTGTCTATAGTACAACTGTACAAGCATCTAATCTGAATCTAATCCACACCCATGCTCTACTGCCATGCTCCGCTGTTCCCCAGGTGTCGCTGCTCTGGCCCAGACTCTGCCTTTCCTGCTCCTTTGGCACTGCACTGGTTGCACAGGCCTCCACAGGGCGTGAAATGTCGTATGTCCCTGCGTCGTGGTGATCACCAGGGTGACGCTGGTGCCCGTGACTGGTAATGTCGTGACACACCGTACGTGGGCGCGAAATATATTTGTGGTGATGCCACCGCTGGGTGGAGTACACTGTGTACGGTGTGTGGCCATTTTGGGTCCTTGGCCCTCAATCCGTCTTGCTGCACCCACCGAATCTGTCAATCAACTAGGAAGAGTCAAAACATCAATAAATTAGTACCCTGAACCATCCCTGATCACTAGGGAAACACATCTAAGTCACACAGGATTGTTGGGGTGTGAACCGGTGCAAGTGAGTGCACAAGCCTCCTTGGGGTGTGAACCGGTGCAAGTGAGTGCACAAGCCTCCGCGGGGTGCGAGGTGTCGTAAGTAGGTCCGTGGCGGTCGCAGTAGTGCCTCTGTCAAATAGCTAAGGCTGCGCGTGAGTGCTGCGTGGTCGGGAATGGAACGGTGGGGTACACTGAGCCCTGCTAGGGTCGGGTGGTCGCTAGGCGATCGCAAACGGTCGGCACGCTTCCGCCGCGCGACGCGGAAACTACTTCTCAGAGGGTGGCGGAACTTGGTTCGGTAACGTGTTCTGCGCTCGAGTTGCATAAGGCCGCGCAAGGGTGCAGGCGAGGCGGGGGAATAGGGCCAGTGGGCTGCATGAGGCCCCTGCTGGGTCTGGGTGGTCCGGGCGATCGCAAACAGTCCGCGGCACGCTTCCGCACCAACACGAACATTTGCAGAGTAGCCGTCTAGGCCGGGCGACACACACTTGAGTCACTAAGGCCGCGTGAGAGTGCAGCATGCTGGGGAACGCGAAGGGGCGAATCAGAATTGTGTGAAACGTGCCGACGACCGAAAGCGGAAAGTGTTCGAACAAACAAAACATGCGAAACATACAAAACTGTGCAAAACATCCGAAGCGCACTAAGGACACTTGTTGATAAGTGGCCTGAGCGCACTTAGCGGCTCAAAGGACATGCAGATAACGGACTGCTTTAGATTAGATATACAGGACTTGTAGATTAGATTATTTTTGATCTTTACAATCTCGGACTTCTTGTATTCTCTTATCTATGACATCACATATGTACATGACATCATGGACCACTCTAGATTGCCCTTGTACTACGTCTATGTACTTCCCTTTGTTTCCTTATCTTTATTGTGATGTCACTATGATATCATAGTCTGGACTCTTCTTGTTCTCTACGCCTTGTTCTCCTTGTATCCACTCCTTTGTCCGTGTACAGAACAATGCGTCCTTGTATTTACTGTGACTTTGCTGTTTACTAGCGTCACTCTCTGTAGGAGTATAAGTAGTGTACTCTGTACGCTCTGGCACCACACCAGTTCTCATCTGTTGTGTGCCAGACTCCACATCTGCTTCACTTGCAAGATCTACTCTGTTGCTGCTTCCAGCCTACCCTGATATCTCACCACAGTCTCCTTTGTCACTGTGAGTATCACCTCTATGTATGCTGTTCATCAACACTATGAGTAATCAGAACACTTGGGGCATGTATATTTCTGGTAATGCACTGGTGACGTGACCGCCCGTCACCAGCAGCGTCACCCCGCCATGTGCCGACTGGACGTATACTCTATGTAGGTCGTGGCAATCATGCACGCATCCGTGCCAAATTGCTAAGGCCGCATGCAGGTGCGGTGAGGTCGGGAGTGACTTCACAGAGCTTTGCTCAGTCAGGTCATCAAGAACAATTCTGCACAGTTCGCACAGCGTGAAACTTTGCATAGGTAAACTGCCCTATTTTTAATTGAAGCATCATGTGACAGCTGCTAAGGCCGCATGCAAGTCCAGCAAGGTCGGGAGAGGCAACATGGAGCCTGCTGGATCAGATCATCAAAGGTCATCGGAAATGATTACACATGCTTCTGCATGGTGCAACACTTCACATAGGTAATTGCCTGTATTGGAAGCGCAATGTTGTGTTAAGGCTGCTAAGGCCACACGCAGGTGTGGCAAGGTCAGGGGAGGAAACATGGAGCCTGCTGGGTCAAGATTGTCAAAGGTTGTCGCAAATGGTTTGCACACACTTCTGCGTGGCACAAACACTTCATATAGGTAATAATTGCCTGTATTGGAAGTGTGTCAGGTTTGTGCTTTTAAGGCCATGCGCAGTGTGGCAAGGTTGGAAGAGGAAATATGGAGCCTGCTGGGAAAGGTCATCAAAGGTCATCAAACGCGTTCCCAACACCGGTGGCCACTCACACCAAGATTCGCACCATGCCGAAGCGTGTGCAACCATTTGCGACCACTCGTGACCAACCATCCCTGTTTTCCTTCTTGACCTCGCCACACTAGCCCTTCTACACCGACACATCCGCAACCACCGCGGACCTATATACAACACCTCGCGCTCTGCGAAGGCCTGCATGACACCTCGCAATGCTTCACACCCCCTAGACCCTGCACAACTCTGACTGTTTCCTAATGCTTAGGGACAGTTTAGTGTATCATCTGGTGACCACCACAGGGGGTGGAAGCATATTCGACCTTTGGCCTCAAGTATTACTTCCTGATCACATTTTTGCGCATTTTTGCGCAGTTGCACACCAACACCTTTCAGCGACAAGAGCATTCCCACATGTTTCCCTCATTCCCAATCTCGCGTGTTCCAACCCTTCAGCGACATTTTCTGCACATTTCCTCACAGTTCCAGCTTCGCATTCGTTCACCTTCATTCACCCATGTTTTCCGACCCCCAAGCGACCCTCTGCAACCCTCTGCAACGCGTTGTATGGAGCCGAGTCCGTGTGAGTTCGTAGGCGGAGGGGATTCTGAACAGGAGTTTACAGAAAGGGAGAGAGGAGGCCAAGTCCGAAGTGTTTGTGACAGCGACAGCCGGTGCAAATGTGAATGGACAAGGGCAGGGGCGAGCAGGACGAGTGGGAATGAGCGAGACGAGATCTGAGCAAAACAAGAGGCGAGGGACGACGAGATGCAATGCAATGCGATGTCCTTTGAGTGCTGCGGTAGGCCTGACTTCCGGGATGATTGCGCAGCGAGAGGAAAAGAGGGATAATACAACTAGACTGATATTAATGAGCTAAGATCGTGAGCTTATATACATTCGAGACTGTAGCTACCCAGGTAAGAATGGAGGTAATAGTAAGGGATAGGGAAAGGAGGTGGCATAAGGGAATGAAGACGAGACGCGGAGTGCGGAGACGATCGAGACAGACGACAGACAGTATGAATGGGCGAGGCAATACAAGGGAACCGAAATGCATTATCTAGGTGAAGGTAACGAGAATAGCAGTC
>JAKELI010000234.1:0-71192 GCA_021525025.1 Lactarius hengduanensis | reverse complement strand
ACATCCACACCCACCTCCACATTCCCCATCTCCAACCCCATGTTCCCTATCCCCATCACCCACACCCATCACATTCCCATCTGACCACTCATGCCCATGCCTCCCTATACACCCCACCCCCATCCACCCCCATGTTCCCTATCCCCATCCCACCACACCTGCTTCCATGTTCCCATATTTCCATTTCCCCATCCCCTGCCCCCACAGATGCAAAAACCAGTAGGTGTTTAGAGCTTTCAGAGCTGTTCAGAGTGTCCTTGAACAGCACTGAATGGCTCCAAACACCTACTGCTTTTATGGATACATATCCCATTCCCCACTGTCCATTCTCCATTCCCACCTACATCCACGCCCATGGTTCTCTGTCCCCATCCCCATCCCACTGAACCTGCCCCCATGTTCCCATTCCCCATCCCACACCCACATGCACACCAATGTTCCCATTCCCATTCCCTATCTCACTCACACCCAACCCATGCCCTCAACCTGCCCCATGCACATACCCCCATGTTCCCCATCCCATCTCCACCCACACCCACACCCAGGTTCCCATTCCCAATTCCCCATCCTCCACACCCACACCCATGCCCATGTTCCTGTGCCCCATTCCCACACCCCATGCTTCCCCATCTCCCATCCCACCTACGCCCATCCCCATGTTTCCCATCCCCAGTTTCACCTACACCCACCCCCATGTTGCCCATCCCCATCCCCATTCCCCATCTCACCTACACACCCACCCCCATGTTCCCCATCCCACACAACACCTATCCCCACATTCCCATCCCCATCCCCCCCCCCCCCAACCCCATGTTTCCCATCCCCATCACACCTACAACCACCCCCCATGTTCCCCATCCCCATCCCCCCCACACCCACCCCCAGGTGCCCCATCCCATCCCCCCCACACCCACCCCCATGTGGCCCCATCCCCATCCCCCCCCCCACCCACCCCCATGTGCCCCATCCCCATCCCCCCCACACCCACCCCATGTTCCCCATCCCCATCTCACCTACACCCACCCCCATGTTCCTCATCCCACAACACACCTATCCCCACATTCCCCATCCCCGTCCCCCCCCAACCCACCCCATGTTCCCTATACCCATCACACCCCACACCCACCCCCATGTTTCCCATCCCCATCACACCTACACCCACCCCCATGTTCCCCATCCCCATCCCCATCCCCATCCCCCCCACACCCACCCCCACATTCCCATCCCCATCACACCCACACCCACACCCATGTTCCCTATACCCATCACACCCACACCCACACCCATGTTCCCCATCCCCATTCCTCCCCTACAGCCACCCCCATGTGCCCCATCCCCATCCCCATCCCCCCCACACCCACCCCCATGTTCCCCATCCCCATCTCACCTACACCCACCCCCATGTTCCCCATCCCACCACACACCTATCCCCACATTCCCCATCCCATCACACCCCACACCCACCCCCATGTTCCCTATACCCATCACACCCACACCCATGTTCCCCATCCCCATCTCCCCTACACCCACCCCCATGTGCCCCATCCCCATCCCCCCCACACCCACCCCCATATTTCCCATCCCCATCCCCATCTCACCTACACCCACCCCATGTTCCCCATCCCACACACACCTATCCCCACATTCCCCATCCCCATCCCCCCCACCCCCACCCCCATGTTTCCCATCCCCATCACACCCACACCCACCCCCATGTTCCCCATACCCATCACACCCACACCCACCCCCATGTGCCCCATCCCCATCCCCCCCACCACCCACCCCCACATTCCCCATCCCCATCCCCCCACCACCCCCATGTTCCCCATCCCCATCCCCCCTACACCCACCCCCATGTGCCCCATCCCCATCCCCACCACACCCACCCCCATGTGCCCCATCCCCATCCACACCACACCCACCCCCATATTCCCCATCCCCATCACACCCACCCCCACCCCCACATTCCCCATCCTCATCCCCCCCACCCCCACCCCATCCCCATCACACCCACACCCACCCCCATGTTCCCCATCCCATCCCCCCTACACCCACCCCCATGTGCCCCATCCCCATCACACCCACACCCACCCCCATGTTCCCCATCCCCATCCCCATCCCCACCACACCCACCCCCATGTTCCCCATCCCCATCCCCCCCACACCTACCCCCATGTTCCCCATCCCCATCACAGCCACACCCACCCCCATGTTCCCATTCTCCATTCCCCCCCACACCCACCCCCATGCCCCCATTTGCCATTGCCATTGCCATCCCACCCACACCCACCCTGATGCTCCTGTTTTTCCATAAGTTCAATTGACTTTAACTGATCTGGCATTGACTTGGGCCGACTAAGTCATGCCCTCAGATAATATCCCAGTCAAGGTTTTTTTTTGGTGATTTTTTTCTCCAAGTTTGAATTGACTTTGGTTGACTTGAACTTGACTTTAGTTGACTTCGTGCAAAAATATTGACTTTTGGCTGACTACGGATTGACCGACGTCCTATTTTTTTGACTTTTGGCTGACTTCCTTTTTTACTGAGCATGACGAGTGCCACAGGGATGTCTTCCATGTTATATGACAGTGCCTTGCATATGCTGTAGTCCATATTGATTTGCCTAGAGGCAATGATACATCACTTCCAGATGTAGAAATTACACAGAACATGCATACCTCTCTCCTTTCTGAAAGTCCACCACAGAGGTAGGAACAAAGAACCCGTGACAGCAGGCAGTTGCACCAATACCTGTGACGTCTAGGTGTGCCCTACTTGAATTTGCCTGTTCAATGGCTCTATATGTATTACATGTACTGGGCTATAAGGTCATGAGCTAGAGTGGTCCAAGTATGGACAAGACCACATACCTGAGCTATTTCTTGTCCGCTCTGGAGATGAGCTTTGTAGGAATCAGGATTGGCCATGAACGCCATCCCTGCTGATAGTGCAACATCCTTCTCCCCAGATCTATGCCGCATGTGCTCTGCGGAAAAGTTTCCGTCCATGATAAATGTCCGGATAAGCTGGTTTCTTCAAATGGAAGCGTGAGTATGTGCGAAATCCAGTTCATAAAAGACATACGGAGGGTATAATGTCTTCCAGTCCTTTGGAAGGTTTATTCCAGGCTGTGGGCATGCCGGACAAAATACGGCCATAGCTCCATCTGGAGATCTCTCTCCTTCTGGCTGATGTCCAAGCCCACTTTCCATCCTACTCCTAAGGTCACGCCACTGGCACGATGCCCTCAGAAGTTGTTTGTAACGGTTCTGCGATGTATTAGATTTGGTGTGTGTGTGTGTGAGGGAGACATACTTGGACATTGTTGGGAAACATCTTGCTTGTCATGCTTTGCAGCTTTGAATAATACTGCTGGGCCGTGGTCTTGCACTCCAGGTTGTCTGTGATGAAGTCCTCCAACACTGAGAATGTGAACAATGTTTCTATTTGCTTGAACGTAGATGGAAATAGCCCAGCTTGGAGAAGCTGTTCGCCCGTGCTGTCTATGCCTGAGCAGATGCAGAATACTATCTCCATGTCAAAGATGCCACTCCTATCAACCACAGTGAACAGTGGATTTCCAGAGTCTGCTGTGCGCACTCGGCCAGAATCGCTGTCATTGGACCCAAGAGACATGTCTATGGGGTCAAAGAGTCTGTCAGAGATGTCCGGATTAGTGGATAGACCCTCTGGCTCTGGCGTCTCGTGGGGTGTGGGGAGTTGACCAGCATTATCCGCAGATTCTTGGACCTCCGAAACAGACGTGAGTGATGCTGAGCGGGCACGTCTTTGCCCAGCACGTCCTTTCCTAGTGGCGGAGGTTGCCTGTGCAGCTCTTATTCCCTGAAATAATGTGAGCACAACGAAACGAAACGTTGCGAAATCAAATGTGCCCATACCTCAACTATCTGTGGACATGGCGCACCACCGTGCCCAACGCACAAGGCAAATCCAAGGGAGTGCAGGGTTACTGGGGTGTAGTGGGTAGCATTCCATCGTAGTGGTCGGTGAAATGGAAGGTTCCTGTGAGCCTCGAGACAACATTCCCTACAAAACAGAAGTGGTCCAAAGCAATCAGGACACTTTAGTTCAGATGTCTTGTTGCACATGGAACACTTGTCAGATCTTCCCCGGCCTTCCATCTCTAATAGAACATGGAGATATCTATTCCTGAGTTCAATCCACTGTTGCATCAGGAGTCTATATCTGATCAGGACGGCCACATGATCATGATGCGGATGAAACGTGAAACATACAGGAGCTCGTCGGGTGGCCTGTGAGCCAGGCTGTGGCTGACCATACTCTTTGGCATCATGGAGGACGTATTGCTGCTCATCCGTGTACGGACCTATCTGCGGGTCTCCATGTGTGGGGATAGACCTCCCAGATACTTCTGCATTCTCAGCTTGAGGTTGAGGTTGTGTGTTCTTCTTGCGCGACCGCGAGGGCTGTCCAGACGTCTCTTTCTGTGGACGTACAACAGGAACAACCTTTTCTGTTGTCTGGAGTGTACCACGCTTGGTTTTGGTGTGTTTGATTACAAGCTCCTCAATGCCTTCAACGATGTCTGGAACGATAACATCACGACTGCGAGGCATTCTGTGTCTAGGAATGAATGGGAGATGTGTACAGAGACAATGAAGCTGAGTGCCCATATGGTGTCTTAAATACTCGGTGTACACTGCATACATGTGTCCCAGAATGGTCAACAGATGCATGCACATTGCATATCTGAAGGTGGACGTATTGGATCTCCCATGTAATGTGGACTATCCGGAGTTCTACGAAGTCCGAGTAATGCAAACCGGGTACAATCAGTGTCACGCAAATCGGATATTATCAGATGTGGGTCATTGTATTATGATTTACTAAAGCCACCAATTGCGGTACCTTCTAACCCAATTTCATCATCACTACGGCGCCCCTCCACCTCTAAGATACCTGATCTACGGAGAACTGAAAAGGCACCTGAACCGTGGTCGCTTCTGGAATCGTGCACAGAGGCACATGTCCGGTTCTGGATGTCGTTCAATGCCCTTGCCAGTGTAGATATGTTTTCAAAGTTGGTATACAGGCTCCGGGACTCTGCCATACGCCTCTCAAGCTGTGCAACACATAAGATGTCTGAGTGCCCTGAGTGTGGTAGAGGACGCACCATGCTCAAGGAACGATCAAGAGCCTCCGCTTCCTCATCTGTTTCTTCTGTGTCTGTACCATCGCATATGATGTCATCTTCATTATCCAATTCATACATGTCGTCTTCGTCAAAGGACTCCAGACCAGATGAAGTATCATCTTCTTCTATGTCGGAAAACTCAGTATCGGTATGATGGAGATCTGTTGTGGGCACATTAATATCTTCCATTCGGGAAACACTTTTGATGTCGGACATGTGAAGTTCCATGTGGAGTTAGGTAGTAGGCGAAGCTGGGAATAATACGGTACATGCCATACTTTTGTACACACAGTAGCTCACCGCCTAGGTCTATTGTGAAAGCTGTGACAACGTGCCTCACATGCCTCTGAATGCGAAACGGTCAGACATTCCAATCATTTCATATCTAATTTCATATGTGAAATCCACTTCAAAGCACGTTATGCAAGTGGACTCACACGCGTCTTATTTGCAGCATATATTGATCGTGTTTCACCTGTCGAACAGTCCGAACCCTGTGCTGCATTTCGGCACGCTTGACCCGGCTGACTCAAATCGGCAGACTCAAATATTCCGCCGCTGATACACTAAACTGTCCCTAAGCGTTAGGAAACAGTCAGAGTTGCGCAGGGTCTAGGGGGTGTGAAGCATCGCGAGGTGTCGCGCAGGCCTCCGCGGGGCGCGAGCGGTCGTATGCGGGTCCGCGGCGGTCGCGGGCGCGTTGGTGTTGAAGGGCTAGAGCCGCGCGCAAGTGCAGCGAGGTTGGGAGAGGAAGTGCGGTCGGTTTGTCGCGAGCAGTCGGAAATGGTCGCGCACGCTTCGGCGCGGCGCGAAACTTCGTATATATGGCCGCTGAGGCTGGGAACGCGTCGCGCTTGAGTCGCTAAAGCCGCACGCGAGTGCGGCGTGCTGGAGAACACAAGGGGAGAGCTGCACTGAGCTCAAAAGTCCGAGGGGAGAAGTCTACTTTTAGAAGTCTGGTGTGTAAGGTTGTAAATACATGAGCTATATACTAAGGAAAGTAAGCTAAGTAATGGGGTGCATTATATAAACAGGGGAAAGGTAAAACGCGAAGGGGAGAGTCCGGGGAGAGGGGGAAGCCGAGCGCTCGGAGAGCGCGGCTAAGCGCGCAAGTGCGCAGCAAAGCGCAGAAGTGCGGGAACGCGGCGCTTAGAAAGCGCGCAAGAGCGCAGGCAGAGTGTGGCAGGGTGTGGGTGAGCACGGCAGAGCGAGCGCGAGCGCAGAAGCGTAGGGTACTGCTAGAAACTGCAAAAAGCGCGATTTCACCAGGCAGGGAGAGCGCAGTCGTATCACCGCGCTCCCTCGCGCTGCTCACACTTATGACCTTTCCATTCTGTTACGTTGTACCTTCCGTCTTATACCTTTACCATTATTTCCGGTTGATTCTCTCAAGCGCGATAAGTTTCGTCTCAGACTCATAGGGGCTTGTATGCCCCATTCCCATCCATTTTCAGCCTCACGTTCTACCGCTTCTGTTCCCCCGACTCCTGTTTCACGCCTTGTGCACCTTTGCTTATCTTCCTGTACTTTGCCTTTGTTCCCTCAGAAGATGTAGTTATACTGTATATGAATGCTCTCGTATGCACTCGAAATATCATCCAGTAGTTTCCTCTATCTTCTGTTGTGTGCCTTTGAGTGCCCTTCTCTAAAGTGAGGCCCTCTTCGCCTTTGTCCATTGCTCTCCTTCGAACGACTGCACAATACTCGTCACCTGACCGGCAATATAAAGCCGGATCCTGTGCTCCTACAAGCACATCGCATTCGTTCAGATTCCAGAACGATTCCAGAACCTGCCGAGGCCTCACACGTGGCTCCCACATGACACGGGAGTTTGGTACACCTCAAGTGAGGCTTCGAGACACGGGAGGCTGGTTCAACTCCCGTGAGGTTTCGGGCCACGGGAGAGGCTTCGGGCCACGGGAGATTGATTCAACTCCCGTGAGGCCTCGAGACACGCAGAGCTGATTCAATTCCCGTGAGGCTTCGAAACACGGACACTGGTTCACCTCCTGTGAGGCTTCGAGACACACAAAGCTCCCGTGAGGCTTCGAAACACGGATGGTTGTTCACCTCCCGTGAGGCTTCGAGACACAGGAGGCTGGTTCAACTCCCGTGAGGCTTCGGGCCACGGGAGATTGATTCAACTCCCGTGAGGCCTCGAAACACGCAGAGCTGATTCAATTCCTGTGAAGCTTCGAAACACGGACGCTGGTTCACCTCCCGTGAGGCTTCGAGACATGCGAAGCTGATTCAATTCCCGTGAGGCTTCGAAACACGGACGCTGGTTCACCTCCCGTGAGGCCTCGAGACACGGGACGTGATCGAACTTCCGTGACTCTTCAACCCATTATGGAATGCCAAATATTCGGGTACGGTGGGACTTATACAAACACATGTGGACGTAAGGATAGGCGTCCCAACGAGTACTGTGCATAAACTGCCACATATAGCGTATTGTACATGATCTGGTACGAGAGGGAAGTAATGAAAAACGGATATTGATGCTTATTTGCGGCCGTGCGATGACTGCCGTGACCCAGCCTTCGACTGTGCGTTGCTGGTTGTCCCGCTATGCGCACTGCGGCTTCGAAGGCGCTGGCGGGATGCTACAAAGGCAGATGATATGTATTATGCATCTGATGGATCCGCAAGCGTGACAGACGACTTACGTTCATCCTGAACGAGATCTAATGGGATTTCGGAGGCATCAGACACGCCCGAAGCCTGGAGGGTCATGCGACCAAGCCCCATGCTCGAGACCGATGACGGCGCGCCACTGGCCGCGCTGGCCACAGAGGATGCACTGGGCGTGGCAGGCCGATCATCCACGAAGGGTGGAACAGGAGGCTTGCGGAGACGCAGGGTCGAGAGATTGACATTACCTGGACCCTGGGTGCACACGGCGCGTATCATGGTGTCTATATTGTATACGAAGTCATACATCGCCGTGTTGTGCAACGTCTGTGCTCTGGCCATGGCGTCAACCCTTTCGATGACTTCCTCTGCAGGATCATCAGTGATACAAGAACATACTAATATAAAGAACGCACAGAGCGTGTTTTTCTTCTTTGAATCGAGCAGTTCCTGCGCCGCGGCCAATATTGGGTCGCACTTTATCCTCTTTTTCACACACCGCCTACATGCCAATGCGAGTCCTTTCTTCGTGGGTTTCTGGGGCTTGCACTTCCGACCATAGACTTTGCAAGGGCCACATGCGCCCTATACCATGTTGTGAGTACAGAAATATGAATGGGACGATCAGTAGCCTACCGGGTCAGTGGGACCGTCTTCCAGTTCTGAGGCGGACTCGTCAATGACACTTGTGGGCCGCTTGACCTTTTTGCGCGGGCCCGGCGGTGGGATCTCATCACCGGAACCTGTACGGGGGACGCCAGAGACATGACGTCGCGCTTTGGGTTTCACGGGTGCAGGTGCCGAAGGAACAGGTTTCGCGGGCAACGGTTTCGTGGGCGCAAGTCCCTCGGCCTCAGACTCTGGGGACGACTCAACTATCGCACTTCCTGAAGCACCCTTGCGTCGACTGGTTTCACGGCGTGCTGGTGTGGGTGACTGAACCGCCGGACACTTTTGGGCCTTCTTCGCCTTTCCTGGAGTCTCGCCCTCATCCTCATCTCCCATCTCGACGTCTTTGTCCACTGTCGGGGCGTCACGAGCGGGCGCAGGAGTGGGTTTTGTGATGCTACCAGAGCCAGTATCAACACTGAATGGATCAGGGTGCTGTCCAGCTGAAATGGATCAATTCTGAACGTGAGGCGGTAGTCGACAACGGTACATACCTGCAATATGGTCCATGCGTTTAGCTGGGAGCCACCAGCGAAACACGGTGTCCTGAAGGCCAATGAGCTTTTCAAGGGGCTTCATATGCAATTGGGTATTCCACGACGGGTTTTCCACAGCGCCTTCATCGCACAACCTGTGCATCTCGTCGAGATCCAGGACAGTGACATCCGGATCCCTGCGATCATCTTTAGCACTGTCCCACTCGTCGCCAACGTGTGTGATTATTGGGTGGATGCGCGGCTTATCAGGTCGATGATCGTACTTCTTGAACACTGTCTCACTATCTTCCTGTGTAGTGGAACATCTAGTTAGTGTCCGTTGCGATATATTGAGAGCCACTGGCACGTACCAACTCATCGCTGATACATTTCCCGTACCATGCATCCTCCACAGTATCGAGATTCTTCTCCCTATACCGGAGCGCAGAGACAAGCCGAACTGCAATGTCCATCAGCACCTTCTCATCGTCTGTCAGTATGTCCACAAATGTCCTGCGATGTGGAGGCATAGTGATATCGATCGATAAACGTCTACGGCCGTGCGAGCGGCGTTTTCAAGGGTCCCACCATTTTCCGTAGCCTGTGGGAAGCTGATAGCCTCCATCATGTGACAGAAATCCCCACACCCGAACGAACGGAACATGATGGAATCCCATGGAATCGAAATGTGCCCTTCGCAGGCCATGTGACCATTCAGAGTTTGCGCTACTGTAATGACGTCTCGTGCGTAATCCTGGCATACATTATCCTGGTACCTGGTATACATAATGTGGAAGACTATCAGAAGTCTGGGGCCTGGATTCTAGATTTGAGACCAATTCGTGTCACATCATCTATTTGAAAGGGAAATATATCGGATGGATGACCGTTGGCCCATCTGTATTTCGCATCCCATTGGTGAATCTAGAACCGCAAGTCGCATTTAGGTGTCCTGATTTGGCAAGACGTTCCCAGAATATTATGATGAAAGCAGGATTTCTAAGTCAGTTGGCATATGCTGGAAAGATGCCCCCACACCGCCCCATCTCCCGTGCACCGTCCGGACAGCCTACCACTACCGGAACACCTTCCACACATACTGTTACGTTTGCGGTCGTGGACACTTACGAGTCGGGTGTGACTCCTTCGTAAGCAGTAATTAGTCACAGACTTATCGTATCAGTCATCGAGTATCACATGTAGGGTACCATGACTGTTTCCTAGGATCGGTGTAGTAGGGTTCGAGCTACATACGCGATTCGTCTCTCGTTTCATGAGGAGCTTTAAAGCAACCTCTCTAGTTGTATAAGTAGTACCACGCGAAGACCGAGGATCTCTATCTCGGTCTTCTTCAATTGTCACCATTCTCGTCTCCTCCTTTGTGCACCTTCTCCTCTTCGCCTGTCTCATCATACGCCTGTCTCTCGTAGAGCAGGTCGTAATCCGTCATCTGCGCCTAGTGGACTTTGCCCTAGAGCCTTTAGCGATCACGTGCCTACAAGAGGTCGTGTATCTACGAACGACGATTGACCCTCAGAATATACGCTAAGTCGTGATCGCCCTTCAGACGTCCAAGTCGGACCTTAAACGCCGTGGCAGCGTAACATTAAGACCAAGATCATTCACCGTGGCGTTCACAACTCGAGACCAGTGGAGGGACTTCCAAACATACTACCTCGAACGACGAGGAGACCGCAACGTACCAGTCCTATTTCTAGGAGCCGCCCGCTGGAGGCAATACAGAGGAGACGAAGGATACTTTGTTGACTTCGCATCAGGACCAACTCGCTACAGAGCCGTAGAATTCAACTTCGAACACTCGTGCTGGGTGGAGGTCACTTGGAACCCCATCGACAATCGCTGGGACGCGATCAGACCAGCAGGAAGAAATTTTAACTGCGACATAGACGCGCGCAACTTACCAGTAGGAACTAACTGGGGACCTATCGACGGAGCCCCGGTAGAAGACCCAAGCACATCGGAACCTCGCACTCCTGCCCCATCGGAAGACGGCACTAGCGAAAGCGAACAAAATACCGAAGATCAGGACGACGACCAGGAAGAAACGAACCAACTGGTTCAGCGAGCTGAGTCGCTTCACATTGACAAGCCAGAAGTCATTCACATTAACCCACCAGAGATGGCTACAGAGACGATGACCAGAGAGGAAGTCATCCAAGAAGACATTAGGCATATTAGGGCCGAAGCAGAGGCCATACTCCTTCCCATTCACCCAGAAACGGGACATCGCATGTCAGCAGACGACGCCGTCCTATATCGAGCCGTGGGACCTGACCAACCAGATCCACCACCAGGAGGATCTCCCAATCGCAACATAGGAGGAGGATTCCCCGGAGGAGGATTCCCCGGCCCTGAAGGAGGATTCCCTGGAGGAGGAAATCCAGGCGGAGGAAATCCAGGAGGCGGACCCCCAGGAGGTGGTTTTCCAGGAGGGGTCCCAGGAGGAGTTCCCGGCGCAGGACCGCACGGCGGATCCGATAAACTATCAGGCGAGCCTCCCTCCACGTTTGACGGCGACAGAACTAAATACGAATCGTTCCTCACGCAATGGCATATCTACTGGGGAACAAACTACGAGGCGCCCATTATGACCAATGTCTATCGACGATGCCTCCTCTTCCTAGGTTACATCAAGGGGATCTACGTCAGCGAATGGACGCTGAACACGCTCGAATGGCTGAACAACGAGGTCAGACGAGGAATCCCACGACACTCCGACACTCTGTGGCAACACGTAACCATGGAGTTTGCACGACGGTTCGCCAACACCTTGGAAGCGGAACAAGCCCAAGCAGAACTCCAGAAAGGGTTCCGGATGACAGGGGATGATATCGACGCGTACGTCATTAAATTCGAACGCCTTGCACGGAAGGCTCATTACCGACTCAACGACCAACAAACGATCGACCGTTTCACTGCGGGACTCCCCCAAGCCTTGTTCACCAAGGTATACGAGCTGGACGAACCGAGGAACTTCAACGACTGGAAGGTGTGCGTACTCAGAAGACAGAAGCAGTACATTCACATGAGGGCACGCCTCAACGTCCTCAAAACGGGGAGGCCAATCCCCAGCACCCCGACCTTTCAGACTCCGTGGAGACCACCCACAAACAGGTGGGCACCACCTCGCAACCCACCACCACGGTACGATCCAAACGCAATGGATACGTCGGCCGACCGAACCCGCGCTCGAGTCGCGGAGGTAGGGGACCCGAATAGAGGACCACGTCCCCCGTTTCAACCAAGAGGAGGAGAAAACCGAGGAACCAGACCGCAAAGAGATATGAGGACAGTAACCTGTTATAACTGCGGGCAGATGGGCCACTTCTCACGAAACTGCTCACAGCCTCAGCAACCTCGACGCGGCCAACCTTCGACCAGCAGGGCTGCGGAAACGGACTACTACGCCCAGGAGCCAGAGGTAGAGGCAAGGGCAGCGACCACCGCTCCCCCTCAACAATGCGCCGACAATTGGTTGCAAGGGATCCAGCGGGAGAGCGATGAAGTAAAAGACCTCGTCCTCCAAGAGATATGGGGAAAAGAGGGTTTTCGGGACGCCTAAACCCATCGGCCTGGGTGAGGGCAGTTAATTGTAACTCTGTAATCATGACTCGCTACCGTTCGCTTCGAATTCCAGTCTCGATTCGCACAAGTTACTCCATGGCCAACATAAAAGGTCTAGTTGATTCGGGAGCCACCGACAACTTTATACGACCAGCATTTGCAAAGAGGATGGGTCTCGGGCTAGTCGAGCTCAACTGACCAAAAAAGATTTGGAACATCGACAACACCGAGAATAAAGCTGGGTCTATCACGCACTATGTAGACCTGGACGTACAAACTAAGGGGATCCGTAAAGTTCTCTGCTTCCTAGTCACAGACATCGGAAACGAAGACCTAGTACTTGGATATCCCTGGCTCTCAACTTACGAACCCACCATCAGCTGGACACACGCCGTCATCCACGAGGATATGATGCCGATTATCGTCCGATCAATAAATCCATCTCTCCAACAGACTGTCATCGGACGCATGACGACGGAAGAAAAGGAAAGCGCCCTCCAAGAACTCGAAGAGGAATGCCAAATACGCACTACTGCCACTGAGCTAGCTATCGCAGCTCAACAGCAGACCTGTCGCCGCCGTACTACCTCCGGAATACCAAGAGTTCGCCAAAATATTCGACGAAGAAGCGTCATACCGATTCCCACCATCGAGGCCCTGGGATCACGCCATCGAGTGTAAACCCGATACCCCGTCGTCCATCGACTGCAAGGTGTACCCGATGACACAAGAGGAAGACGGCAAGCTGAAGGAGTTCTTAGACGAACAACTGAAGAAAGGGTATATACGCCCGTCAAAGTCTCCGTACGCATCATCATTCTTCTTCATTAAAAAGAAGGACGGAAAGCTGCGACCCGTACAGGACTACCGACGTATTAACGCCGTCACCATCCAGAACCAATACCCTCTCCCACTGATATCCGATCTCATCACTGACCTCAGTGGAGCTCATACGTACACCAAACTTGACGTCAGATGGGGGTACAACAATGTACGGATAAAACCAGGAGACGAACCAAAGGCAGCATTCAAGACCCGATACGGACTCTACGAACCACTCGTCATGTACTTCGGACTGACAAATTCCCCAGCGACTTTCCAAACGATGATGAACGCGATCCTACGCGATACCATCGCAAAACACGAGCTACGCGGCACCGTCATCCACGTTTACATGGACGACATCGGCATCGCAACCAGAGACCCCGCCGATTTACAAGCTCACATCGACGCCGTGCGCGACGTCCTCGCAGTGTGCCTTCTCCACGATCTCTACTTCAAACTGGAGAAATGCCTCTTCCACCAACCGCGAATGGATTACCTGGGGGTAATTCTTGAAAAGGGGGTGACATGAATGGACCCGGTAAAAATTTCAGGCATCTGCGACTGGCCCCGCCCCTCTTCGGTCCGTGACGTTCATTCTTTCCTTGGCTTCTGCAATTTTTACCGCCTCTTCATCCGCGGTTTTGCCAATCACGCGAGGCCGCTCAACAAGCTGACACGCAAAGACACCGCCTGGTCATGGAATACGGAAGAAGAGCGAGCGTTCCAAAAGCTCAAAACACTCGTAACGGAAGAACCGGTGCTCACACACCCGAAACTGACGGACCAATTTGAGTTGGAAGTCGACGCCTCCGGATTCGCGATAGGAGCAGTACTACTTCAGAAGAAACCGGATGGCAAGCGACATCCGATCAGCTACTACTCTGCCACGCTGAACGAAGCAGAACGGAACTACGACATCTACGACTTGGAGCTGTTGGCGATCGTCAAAGCACTGCGTCACTGGCGACCCCTACTGGCTGGATCCCCACACAAGATCAAGATCTTTTCCGACCATATGAACCTACAGTACTGGAAGACGCCACAGAAAATAAGTCGATGTATCGCACGGGAAGTACTCGAGCTCATGGAATACGACTTCGAGATTCACCACATACCAGGGAAGAGTAATGGAAGAGCGGACGCGCTGTCACGACGCCCGGACTACGACCAAGGAGGAAGCGACAACAAAGATGTAACGGTCCTCCCAGAACACGTCTTCGCGCGAGCATCAATAGTAACGGCGACTGACGAACCCGCACAAACCGAGCTGACCCTTCGGTATTGGATTGACCCCCACCAACTGAAGCAGGTTCACGGCGTTTGGTACAAACAAGGTCGTCGAGTGGTAACGGGAAACCAAACCGAAAAGCAGACGCTGATAGCGGGCAACCACGACACACCCGTTCACGGCCACCCCGGCATCGCAAGAACCACACAGCTGACAGAACGAAGATATTGGTGGCCCGACATGAAGAGTGACATCAAAGAATACGTTCGAGGATGCGCAGACTGTCAACGACACAAAGTCAACACCCGGCCGACGAAAGCCCTGCTGGTCCCCATCACGCCGAAACCCGACACTCTCCCCTTCGAGACCATCGCCTTGGATTTCATCACCAAACTCCCAGTATTGAACGGGTACGATTCCATACTGACGATCACTGATCACGATTGCACGAAAGCCTCTGTCTTCATCCCGTGCAATGAGGAAATCACAGCCGAAGGGACAGCAGCTCTGTACGTCACCCACATATTCATGAGGTTCGGACTACCGTCAAAAATCATCAGTGATCGAGACCCTCGATTCGCGTCCAAGTTCACACGTGAACTATGCCGGATCCTGGGAATCCAACAGAACATCTCCACGGCTTATCATCCCCGAACGGATGGACAGTCTGAACGAACCAATCAATGGCTAGAACAATACCTTCGCTTCTGGACCAACGAGCGACAGGACAATTGGGCACCTCTTCTCCCAATAGCAGAGTTCGGGCACAACAACTGGCCCCACGAATCCACGCAGAAGTCCCCTTTCTATCTGCTTATGGGCTACAATCCACGCGCTGATTGGATCGATAACCCATCCCCTATCCCGCAGGTGACCAAGCGCTTGGAGCAACTCCGAGAAGCGCGGATCGAAGCCCAGCATCTGATCAAAAAGGCACAGGCCTCGTGGGTAAAACACAAAGATACGCCCAAATTCCTACTCGGAGATTATGTGTGGCTCGAAGGCCGTCATCTGCGCACCAATCAACCTACGACGAAATTGGCGGCGCGAAGACATGGACCCTTCCAGATCATACAGGTGATGTCCCCTGTCAATTACCGACTAGAACTTCCCACGCAGTGGAGCATTCACCCTGTGTTTCACATCGATCTTCTCACACCTTATCGTGAAACGCCCATGCACGGAGAAAACTTCCAGCGTCCACCGCCGGATCTAGTGGAAGGAGCCGAAGAATACGAGGTCGAGAAGATTCTAGATTCTCGGATCTTCGGCAGAAGGCGTCGGCAGCAATATCTGGTGAAATGGAAGGGATACCCAGACTCAGAGAACCAGTGGGTCGATAAGGATGACGTATTCGCAGACGAGGCCCTAGCGGAGTATCAATCGACTCAACTCCCCACGGGTTCACGCTTAAAAGCAGCTTGAGTAACCCCGTATTCCTCATTCACCTCTCTCTTCCCTCACACTGGACTCCTCGCTCATCCAACCATGTCTTCTCCCTCTGCCGCCGATGCCATCATGCGTGTTGCCAATAACATGGGCCCCATCACCCATCAAGAGCTTGCAACAGCCCTGCAATCCATCCTCCCAGCGTCCTACGTCGACGGATCCTCCAACCCCGCCACCTACTGGCTCATGTCCGAAGAAGGACAACGCCTCAACACTGTCCCACTCACGGAAGCCGAAGTGCGTCGGCTTCGTGCAGCTCTCCCAGACAGTGGCGATGCCTCACCTCGACCTCTCCCGGTACGAATCGAGTATCGGACCGAAGAAGGTGCCGTCAGCGGCAACGCTGAGGTGGGAGGAGTGGAAGTACACCGCCCGGACCTGGCGGGAGGAGCAGCTAACGAAGGCGGCGATGCGACGGACGAGGATCCTGGAGAGGCGCGAGCTGTTCCGCGCGACACTGAGGGCGCCATCTACGAGCAACCGGAGCTCGAACTCCGAGAGTGGTACCCAGCTGAGCACGCATTTACCATGACCACCGCCGACGCTGATAACCCCCGCGAAACTCCCTACGCATGCGACTCCGCAGGACACCCCCTCTACAGGGGTGACGTCCGCGTTGAGGACCCCCCACTCCATACCACTATCCGTCTACAACGTCGCCTCGGCGACTCACGTCACGCCCCTCAGGGGTACAAGCACAACCGCGGGGACGACTTCGTCCACTACCAGATCACCGACGCGCTGGGGATCACGCGACAGGCCGCCTTCATACAGGTGGTGATGTCGGCGGACCGTGACCCACGCGTTATCGCCCTTGTCGATGACAGCAACAAGGTTTACTCCAAGCCCCTCTACGCCGAGCTGATGGTCCGAGAACGCGGCAAGCCCCACTACGCGCCCGAGGAGATGTTCGCACTCGCCCCAGGCCACTCCAACCGCCACCGCGTCGACCGTGCCATCAACGAGCTGAAGGACGTGTCGGTTAAAGCTGAGTTACACCAGCTATCGATCGTACGTGCAGGAGGCTGAGCGCCTTGAACAGCGCCTCCATCACCTGGCGCAGGCGCTCGGGGAGACGAAGGGCGAAGTCGCGCGGAGTAAGTTCCGCCTCGAGATGGCGGACGTGATGGACCGAGTCAAAGAGAAGCAGAGTGTGTGGTTAGGAGGAGTCGGACCGATTCGGCGCCGTGGGTGTCGCAGCTGAAAAGGGGGTGATGTTACGTTTGCGGTCGTGGACACTTACGAGTCGGGTGTGACTCCTTCGTAAGCAGTAATTAGTCACAGACTTATCGTATCAGTCATCGAGTATCACATGTAGGGTACCATGACTGTTTCCTAGGATCGGTGTAGTAGGGTTCGAGCTACATACGCGATTCGTCTCTCGTTTCATGAGGAGCTTTAAAGCAACCTCTCTAGTTGTATAAGTAGTACCATGCGAAGACCGAGGATCTCTATCTCGGTCTTCTTCAATTGTCACCATTCTCGTCTCCTCCTTTGTGCACCTTCTCCTCTTCGCCTGTCTCATCATACGCCTGTCTCTCGTAGAGCAGGTCATAATCCGTCATCTGCGCCTACATCTGTGAAACTGGTACCTGTCAGAGCTGTCAAGGACCGGTCTGGACCGGTCCTTGACAGCTTTGACAACCTCCACTTTTACAGATGCTAGTGGACTTTGCCCTAGAGCCTTTAGCGATCACGTGCCTACAAGAGGTCGTGTATCTACGAACGACGATTGACCCTCAGAATATACACTAAGTCGTGATCGCCCTTCAGACGTCCAAGTCGGACCTTAAACGCCGTGGCAGCGTAACACATACACCCCCCCCCTCTGCTGCATCCTTTTCGAACCCTCCATCAGATGCTGGATCACCCACGCCATCTGTAGTAGGAGAGGTGCAACCTTCTCGCCAGTATCGGTTCCTCAAGAAGCGCACTCCAGCCACTGATATTTCCCCGCCTTCGGTGCCTACACGCGTCACACCTTCATTGCCTTCACCTGTGGTAAGTCCTATCTGTGTATCCTTTATAGATAGTTATAATTGGCCACAGAACACTGTCGGTGCTTCGGAAACAGTAAACGAGGCGCGTGAGGAGGCTCTTCCTCCCCCTTCACCGCCTCATGCCCGTCCCTTGTCATTCGTCCGTATGCGTACAGCTATGCCGAAACCAGACGAGCCGCGGGTCATGAGTGTAGAGGTACCCATGACAGCAGCAGTTCCTGACAATCCGCGTGAAGCCACAGACTCTGAGATGGCACCCAATCCTGTCCAGGAGCGAGAGCGAGTACCCGAACCACCTTTGGCCGCTTCCGACGCGGCGCCTAGTCGTGATGAGCCTCGAGTATCCACGGGTCATGCGGTAGTACGCATTCCAGGGGAGTCACAAGGTATCATCGACCCGGATACGCCATCTGTTCCAGACTCGTCTCAGCCATCCATGGGTCATGAGGCATCAGCTGTTCCTGGCGAGCCGCAGGAAGCCATAGCCTCCCAGCCTGCGCACGTCCCTGGCAAGTCGCGGGAGACCATAGCTCCTGAGGTGTCAAATGTTTTGGGCAAGTTGCGGGAGGTTGTAGCTCCCCAGAGGTCGCACGATCCCGGCGAGGTGCAGGAGCCCGTATCTAACATTTCTGGCGAGCTTCGGGACACTGCAGCTTTTCAGCCGTCGCCCGTTCCTGGCGAGTCGCGGGAGACTGCAGCTCCTGAGGTATTGTACTGTTACGGTTTCACCCTCGACCGTCCCCCGATCACCTGCCAAGACCCCGAAGAATACCGCAATACGAAGAAGTCCCTCGGATATTGCCGAGGAGGAAACTCAAGTTATGAGGCTTGTGGCTGAGAGTGCCCAAGTAACCAAAGCTGAGTCACGTGACTACTTCATCACCACCATGGAAGCGCTGAGAGACTCCTGGAAGTGATCACGTGATCTCTCATAAACGCCCGTCATGTGACCCTGGCACGTGACCTGGCTAGACCCGCACCAGATGGGTCCAGATGAGCTAGTGCCTGGACCGACCTAGACCGCCTCGTGTTTGATGACTCGTACGTGCCTGTATCGATTGTGCCTTGATTCTGATGGCTGTATGCCTCGTGTTCCCTTATCTCTGACTCGTGCCATGAGTGCCTTATGCCATTGGCTGACTCTTATCTCTGACTCGACATGACTCATTCCTAGGACCCGTGTATTAGGGTTTCGGAGTTGCAAGCTGAGGTTCAAACCTCCTTGCTGTAGTATATAGCTTTGGGCTTATGGTCGCTGAAGACCTAAGCTTAACTTCTTGGACTATACCACCCAAACGCCTTGCTACTTCTAGCTGTCTGCTGGTTGTACGCTGAATAGACATTGGTTGTTCTACCCATCCTGTTCTTAGCTGTTGGCTGTCTGCAAAGCGCCATATCCCTTCTTTCCTTTCCTTTCCTCTCACTGCCGTCTTATACCGACGCGCTGTCCATACTCCGCTTTATTGCGTTCGCTGCCTCTCTTACCTTGTGGGTCGCCCTTATACGACTTTCAACCCGAGTCGTGCAACGCCGAGTATACGAGTTCGACATCCGCTGTGATCGTTTGGTCTACGTGTAGCCCTATCACCGAATATAGGAAGTGCGCCCGGTGGAGCGTAACATGTACGCTTCCAAAGAGTCGGGAGACACCACAGCTCCTGAAGCGGTGCACATTCCTGACAAGCGTTGGGCTCCGGAATGTTCCGACGGTGGGGACAAGATGGAAATCGACTCTGTTGTGAAAGATGAGGATGCTATAAGTCAGGCTAAGAGCGGCCGTTTCACTGTTGACTATGTGAGTAGTATCCGTACATTATCAAAACGGGTCTATTGTGAACACCCCCACTCCTTCCTAGTTGGCTAGGGCGCCATATCCTGAGCTCCTATCCGAGAGACACTACACTGCCGCCCACCGGGGGCTGCTCATGCTCGACCCATCTGACCACATGGGAGACCTTATAGAGCGATGTACGATTCTTATGGGCGCCGTGCTCGACCTCCATGATGATATTTCATATATCAGGGATGGGCTTCGCAAGTCTAAGCAGTCGAACGAATGGAAGAAGTAGTTATACACAGTTTTGTACCAATACTAGTACCCGGTACTCGAAATAGCATTGAAGGTCCACGGAACACTTCTGGCTGAGTAGTCAAAGAGGAAAGAAGAATGTTAGTATCCAAGACGAGGACGATATATCCTGACATGAGCTGCAACCCAACATAAGCAAGAACATTCTCTAGCAGGTTACGGAGTCCTCTACGGGGAACGTGGCTCACGCGCGAAGGCGGACGGGGTGCAAAAGCACGGGAAACACTGGATATACGAATAAGCCTCAGGAATCGCCTACGAGCGATGACTGAGGTGTACACGATAGACTACACGGTACAAGTATCGAATAAAACACGGGGTACCATCAGTACCGTGTCTCGAAGCCTCACGGAAGGAAGTTGAATCTTCTGTATATGGATGCCTCACGGAAGGTGAGTTTTCTCCGTGTCTGGATGCCTCATGGAAGTTGAACCAACTTCCCGTGTCTCGAAGTCTCACGGGAGTTGACTCAACATCCCGTGTCTCGAAATCTCACGGGAGTTGACTCGACTTCCCGTGTCTTGAGGCCTCACGGGAGTTTAACCAATGTCCCGTGTTTCGAAGCCTCATGGAAGGAAGTTGAATCTTCCGTGTATGGATGTCTCACGGAAGGTGAGTCTTTCCGTGTCTGGATGCTTCACGGGAGTTCACTCGACCTCCCGTGTCTCAAAGCCTCACGGGAGTTGACTCGACTTCCCGTGTCTCGAAACCTCACGGGAGTTGAACCAACGTCCTGTGTCTCGAAGCCTCACAGAAGGAAGTTGAATCTTCCATGTATGGATGTCTCACGGAGGGTGAGTCTTTCTGTGTCTGCTTCACGGGAGTTCACTCGACCTCCCATGTCTCAAAGCCTCACGGGAGTTCACTCGACTTCCCGTGTCTCGAAGCCTCACAGGAGGTGAACCAACCTCCCATGTCTCGAAGCCTCACGGGAGTTGAACGAACTTCCCATGTCTCGACGTCTCACGGGAGTTGACTCAATGTTCCGTGCCTCGAAGTCTCACGGGAGGCGAACCAACGTCCCGTGTCTCGAAGTCTTACGGGAGGTGAACCAACCTCCCGTGTCTCGAAGCCTCACGGGAGTTGAACGAACTTCCCGTGTTTCGACGTCTCACGGGAGTTGACTCAATGTCCCGTGTCTCGAAGTCTCACGGGAGTTGAACCAACATCCCGTGTCTCGAAGCCTCACAGGAATTGACTCGACTTCCCGTGTCTCGAAGTCTCACGGGAGTTGAACCAACGTCCCGTGTCTCGAAGCCTCACGGAAGGAAGTTGAAGCTTCCGTGTATGGATGCCTCACGGAAGGTGAGTCTTTCCGTGTCTGGATGCCTCACGGATGTTTACTCTTTCCGTGTCACCACGCATCATGGGAGATCAAACCTCCCATGTCTCAAAGCCTCACAGACGGAAACTTAATGTTCCACCCATTTGGAAATCTTCTTGAAACAGGCTCAGGTTGTATGTTCCATCCTATTTTCCGTGGCCTGGAAAAGATTCAGTATTCTATCCCCTTCCAGTCCCATTGGAATGTGTTTCGGAGTGTTTAATTCTCCGCTTGTTGTCTGTGGATGGGAACTTGATGTTCTATCCCTTTTGCAATCCCCTTGCACAAGGCTTTAATGTTTCATTTTCCATCCCATTTTCCAGGACCCAGAATTTAGTGTTCCATCCCCTTACTTGTCCCATTGGAATGTGTTTCGGGTTTTTTTACTCCCCAGCATATTTGTCCATGGACAGGAACTTGATGTTCCATCCTTTGGGCACCTATTGTAACTTTGCAATGACAATCCCTGGATGCCCCATGCTTATTCAAGTCTCCAGATACATTTAGACATTCTATCTATATTCTATTGACAATTCCTACTTCAGGAAATCCCTTTGGAACAAAAAAACCCGAACCGACGTCGGCTGGCCCATGAATTCCGGAAAACTTTTGGGCATCGGCCGACGTCGGTTGGCCCATGAGTCATGAGGGATTCTGCCCGTCAGGCGGCCCATCAATGATGAAAGTCATGGCAGAACATTGGCTGCGAAACCGGCGCGCAGAGCCAAACGTCGATATGAAGAGCTTGAATCTGCAAGTGATGCCAGTGGCGAGGTTGAAGAGATGGCGCCTGGAGGGATGGACGACAACTACGACGACGCTCTGGAGCAGGCCGCTGCTGTTTTGAGCCCCTTGGGGGCACCAGCCGCCACACAAAGGAATAAGGTACGTCATTCATCCTCGCGATAATCTGTTTACGACTCTCATGGCATTGCAGAAAAACCTCGACATACGCACTGGGATCGCAAGTCCCAATCGAACAAAGAAACCGAAGAAGCGAAACAATAGCGAACTCCCTAGTGGCGCGCTTGACGCTGGAAGGTGGTCCGGCGTCTTCATACCTACTTTTCTTCGATACCTTGGCGGCATGGAGAAAGATATCTGGGCCTTCAAACGAAAGGACGCTGTGCATGTATTACAGGCGGTTTGGAACACGGTTTACGCAGGAAGTACCGATGGGAGCATGTCAAAAATTAAGCATCTGGTTGAGATAGGCGGCACCGTGCATGAAGTGGTACGGTAACTCGTCATATCCTTGACATACACTAAGTCTTCTCAGTCCGTCCAGCGAGCCACAGAGTGGCGAAATGCAATCGGCGCAACCGGACTCTCCGTCGTTGGAGACTTCATGGATTCAACAGGACTCAATACTACTGAAGCCCACCAGGAAGCCGCGGACCAATTGCTCGCTGATGAGCGATACATTTATCTCAAAACGAAGGATGTAGTGGAAGATGGAGTGCCAGCGGTAAGAAAACTATCTTATATATGCACGTGTGGTCATTGAAAAAATATACTAGGTTAAACGTGCTGGTCGCTATCGAGGCCCGCTGATAGTCCTCACGTTGGCGCAATGCTGGATCGATTTCGAGGGTTCTGTCGAAGTATCCGGTTACATTGACGACGACAACTTCCCGTATGCGGCACTCGTTCTCAGCACGACCTCGGTAAGCCTTGTTCGTTGTACCATAATGATCAATCTACTTATGAAGCGCAGGTACATCATGCTCTTTGGCTCTGGGCCAACAGATACATCAGCAAGGAGAGTTACGACGCCGCGTTAGGCCAAAAGAAGAGCGGTATCCTCAAAGTGCTGGGCCCAGATGGCAAGTGCACGAAGACTACAAACTTCAGCAAAGAGCAATGGGAAGAGATCAGCGACATCCACGTCCGTGACGTCTGGTCTGTTGAGCAAGAGAAGCTTCAAGTCATCCAAGGAGACATTAACAAGGCTGTCGATCAGATCCACAATCGCAAGCGAACTAAGCACAGGGCAGGTGGAAGGGAAGCGGATCGGTCGGTGAAGAAATCTCGCGGCCTTGAACATGATTGCCGAATTGCTTCATCCGATAGCAATTTTTGGTCTGTCCCTTTTTTTTTTGGCTGTGGCTGTTCTGATCCTGTCTCCCTATTAGATATTTCGCATGCGCGCGTTCTTACTGTGTTGTAAACTCATTTTGTTTGTCCCTCAGTTCAAGTTGTCACCGCGACCGGCCCTGCACTTTGTCCATCTTTTTTTAATACCAATTACTACATTTTGACCATTTTGTTCAACATGTGTGCCCCTAGGACCCACAAACAAGGTGGGAACATGGCGGTAAAGTATTGACTCAAGTATGGCAGGTAAGCACATCTTTTTGTTAATACTAGCAGGTCGGGCTCTCCACCTTGTCCTTGTTGCCTACGTCTTCACCCCGTTTCTATTGTCTGCTCATCCTGTGTCGCCACCTCCACCTCCCAGCCTTGTATTGCTCGCGTCCCTGGAGCAAGTTGTCAACTTAGGTACACCCGGCAACCTCCCATTCTTGCCCTTCACCGTTCTTATCGACCTCTGCTTGCCACGTCCTCCTCGGGCTCCTCTCACCTTGCCTATTAGCTCTGCGCCTCCACCTCGACCATCTGATACGATCCCAGTCGACTCAGCCAATTCGGAACGACCTGACCAACCCATCCTGAGCCGTGCCAAGGCTCGATGCCAGTGGCGTCGTCGATGTTCTCAAGTTCCTTGCACTTGGCGTATAGTATGACAGGGGGAGAAGGGGTTTCGTATCGCCACGCGCTTGAAGATCGCTTGCCACTGGCAGTACATCGACACTTGAATTGCCGCTTACTCTCTCGCTCTTTCCCCTCCTCCCCGACGCACCCCTCCTCCGTCAAACCAGATCACCGACGCCCTCGCAAACAGTCCCTAGGCACCTGAAGTTGTATCCACTTTCCTCCTCCACTCTCTCTCTCCCTTCCCCTCACGCAAATTGCGAAGACGCAAATATGACGTTACCTTTTTTTTTCTTTCTTTTTTTCCCGTTCATCTCTAACCGGTGCAGGCTACAGGCAGGACAGTGGCTGCCTCGTCATCGCCTTCGCAAAGGCCTCCTCCCACCGCCTTCACACCTTGCGGCATGCAAGCACCCAACTCGCCTCACCTGCCACTCTCACCCCTCTCATGCATGTGTACGCAGGCCATCCTGTTGTCACCGTCTCGATTGTCGCCGTCTCGTGGTACTTGGCCCCATTCAGATACATTTTTTCTTTCTCTCTTTGTTTTTTTCTTACTCATTTCGACTGGGCAGGACCTCCCACTCCTGCGAGCGTAACGACTTCGCCGCAACCTCAACACCACCACACTCGCACCCGCTGCCCCTCTACCCTGACCCTGCCACCTCGACATTGCCACGACACCCACCGACCCTGCTACCACCACCACCTTGACCCCGACACACCGTCGCCCAGCCTAACCGTCACCTCGACCCTGCCACCTCGACCCTGCCACCTCGACCCCACTACAAGGCATCCACCAGCGCCGTCTCGACACAGCCCCCTTCGCCACCTCGACGCCGGCATCATTGTCGCCCACCCATTCACCCTGACCCCGCCTCGATCCCACCCGATGGCGCCGTTTCAACACGGCCGCGCCACGTGCAGTAGTAGTAATGTAGTTGTGTAATTAATACATTTGGTGTGCATGTGTGCACCTGTACACGCGTGGCTCAAAACCGAAAACCCGCTGTCTTAACCCGTGCAGGTTTCCGTACCCGCGCGACCCGTCTAAACCCGCACCCGAACCTGAGAAAAACCTACCCATGATGACGGGTAGGGGTTTTCTCGGATACAGGTATGGGTGGCTCTGAAAATACCCGGGGGTGACCCGGGCCAATCACTAACCTCACATGTACTTTTCCCACTGCTTGGACCTTGGCTTAGACTTTTTTTCCATATAGATGTACTTTTACACCTTTTCTGAATGAATGTACTTTTTTAAAGGCCATTGAGGCCGTCTACTTTTTTTAGGGGTTTGGCAAGCACTGAAAAAAGTAAGAGAGATTTCTTTTTTGTACTTTTTGTACTTTTTTCATAAAAGTATGAAAAAGTAAGGAAAAGTATGAAAAAGAAAAACATAGGTTTTCCTGATGCCACGCCACTGGCACCGCGACGCCGGCACCGCCGTCGTTCACCCGACCCCACCCCACAGCGCCGTTTCGACACGGCCGCCACCGCCACCTGACTCAACCCGCCACACCGGCCGGCCGCCACTGCCACCTCGTCGTTGCACCTATCACCGCCCCACCTGTATTATTAATAGCTACTTGTAGTCCTATCATAATATATATTTGCATAAATCCTGTTCTGTCCAATCCCTGTGTGAAAAAACAAATCATTTAAATTTAAGATGAAGTCTTAATACTGTCTTATCAGGTCTTAGTTGACTTAAATTGTACTAATATCCTAACCTGACCATGGCCTCATCTTAATCCCCTTAAGACCATTAAGTACTGATTCAGAATCACTCTAAGTCGTCAAGGGAATTAAGTCATGGCCATTAAGTGTCACGATCACAGATCGTGCCATCGATCATTCTATTATTACTTCTGCTTCTGTTTCTCTTGGAAAAGTCTCGAGTTCTGCTTCTGGATTTCTGTCTTGGATCTGCTTCTGTTCTCAGAATTCTTGCCAGCGCATGCCAGCGCACAGATCGTATGTTTCAGTTCTATATTTAGTCTCACACTTACGCGTCCCTGGAAAAACATAGAAAACCGCAGAAAAAGAGATTGTTGTAACAGTACTTAAAGACTCATAGTTTACTCTGTATTTCCTCGTTCTAGTCTTGTTGCTTCCCTGTTGAATCCAAGCTTTTGCCACCTTTCCTTTCCTCTGCTAGCCAGAGGCCGTGGGCGTACTCTGGGTGGAGATAGTGATATCTCAACTCGATGCAACGAGACCAACTTGAACTGAAGTCTGAAGATATCCACTAATAAAAGTGAGCGGGTTTCAAGTGTAGGCCAGAAGGAGACTGATGGCATGGCCCAAACCCCGCTTTCGCTGACGGGGCCTTGTTACCTCCGCATACATGTACACCCAACTCGAGGCTTCACGAGACGAGTAACTTACAGCAGTACATTCTGGAACGCCTAACATGGGTATTCGCTTGCCTATGGGAAGGGGATCCAAACAAGGCCAACGAAACGCGTCGCGGGTCAGCGCGGGTCAGCGCTGGTCAGCCCCGGCTGAACACCGTCGCCATCGGCGTATTATATAAATCAGATGATCACCTTTCTTCTTTGAACCACCAAGATGTCTCCCACTATCCAGAGTCCCGCACCGGTGTTCAGCGTCACTGCTCTCATAGATGGTTCTTTCAAGGAGGTCTCACTGGGGGACTATCTCGGTCAATGGTAATTATTTACGCGTTTCTCTTAGCTCGCTTTTTCTGACCTGTCCATCCCAGGGTGATCCTGATGTTCTACCCTCTGTACGCGCGTCCCAAAATCATTACACGTCCTGTCTCACCCTACTTTTTTTTCTCTTCTTTTCATCTGGCTCTAGTGACTTCACCTTTGTCTGCCCAACCGAAATTCTTGCATTCAACGACGCGCTCCCGAATTTTCCCGCCTCAACACTACAGTGCTTGGTACGCCCTCTCGCAATCAATCACGAATAGACTCTTTGATTACGGGTACACGTGGTAGCCATATCGACCGACTCGGAGTACTCCCACCACGCGTGGGCGTAGCAAGCGCGCAGTGCTGGCGGGCTCGGGCCCGACTTGCGCATTCCGCTGCTCGCAGACCGCAACATGCGCGTGGCAGTACGGGTGTCTGATTGAGGACAAAGGCATCACGTTCCGCGCGAGCTACCTCATCGACCCCAAGGGTATACTCAGGTACGGTTCTCTCCTTCACGGGGTTGTCGACGACTGAGCTGACGGTGATACCTGGATTGTAGGCAGTTCACGATAAACGACCTGCCGGTCGGACGGTCCGTCGACGAGGCACTGCGTCTCGTGCAGGCGTTCCAGTTCACTGTAAGTATGTTTTTCTTCGTCGTCGGATGGTGTGCTGACGTGGTGCGGTAATTCGAAGGATGCGCACGGCGAAGTCTGCCCCGCGAACTGGAAGGAGGGGAGCAAGACCATCCGGGCGGACCCTCTTGCAAAACTTGATTACTTTGCCGCCACCGCCGATGGAACCCACGAGAACGGCAAGGCGAACGGGACTAAGCGTGCGCGCATGGACACCGAATGAAAGACGATACCTGACAATCTAGAGCGAATTGATAGACAGTTTGCGTAGATCTTTGCTATAATCACCAAAAGCACACCATATTTTTTCTATATAATACCATTTGCTATCTGCTCTCCACTTATACGTGCGTGCTGGTCGGTCCCAAGGGATTCAAAGCCGGGAGTGTCTCAAAGGAACGGGAAAACTCCATAAAACAAAATCACACAGGCGCCGAAATTAATGAGAGCTCTTTTTCATCTCGAACAAACTACACAAGTACAACTAAATAAACGGATCAGCCACTCATTCAGTCACGCTACCGCCCATTTGCTGCTCGCGCTTCCACTTGTCGTAGCACTCGAGCGTGACGCTCGCCAAGAAGCACGGTATACTCTGTTCGATCTCGACCCAGTTCCGCATCAGTTGCGGCAGCTCCTGCGGGCCACCCTCGCCCTGCGCGACGAGCTGCATGCGTGCCCCTCCTCCCCCACTTCCGTCCTTCGGTGCAGGCTGAAAGACAAACGCGGCGCCGAGGTCATATTGCGACGTGACGCGCACCTGTCCATTATCGTAAAACGCGAGCTTGACGCCGAGGATCGCCGAGAGCGCCTCGCGGAACTCGGCCGTCTTGCCCGCGAACACCTGCCGCAGGCGGAGCATGCGCTTATCGCCCTGCTTGAGCTCTGCCTCGAGCTGAGCCTTTTCCTCGCAGACCGCCGCCCAGCTCGCGCGCGGCACCAGCTGCTCCTCGTCATTTGCGTCCGAGTTGTGGGGGTTGGTGGGCGCGTGGTGGTCGAGCGCGGAGAGGCACTGGAGGAGCGCGGCGTTCTCGGATTTGAGCCGGTCGAGCGCAGCCTGTCGCAGATCGGTCCAGTTCTGTGCGGGGTTCTCGCAGAGAGAGAGCACGCGCACGCCGGGCGGCACGTGACGTCCTGCGCCGATCTCGCCGCGCAGGTCGAAGAGCGTCTGCTCGAGCTCCTCGATCTTTTCTCTGTCCTTCTCGGCCTCCTCTTCCTTTTCTTCTAGTGCTGAAGGACGGTGATTAGGGGTGGGGTAGTGCATTGGTGGTGACGACATACCTCGACGTGCCTGCTGCAGCGCGTGCTTCTCGTTGGTTAGGTCGTCGCGCAGGGCCTGGAGGCCCGTGCCTTGGTCGAGCGCGGGCCGCTTCGCGAGCTCTTGAATCTCAGTTTCGAGTGCGTGCATGCGAGCCTTATACTCGCCCACCAGCGCCTCGAGCTCTCTGACGTGTTCTTCCTTCGCCTGGTCGACGTGGCCAGTACCCTGCGCGGCCTCCTCGCTCGCGTAGCTCGCCTATAAGGTAGTCAGCAAGAATCAAACGACGAGAGATGGGCACCGAGGACGCACATTAAGCGCCTGTAGGAACCCGATCTCCCGCTCGGCGAGCGCAGCGGCGCGCTCAGCCCTCGTCGCGCGGTCCTCTGCCACCCGGGTTTCCTGCAGCATCGCGTCGCCCGTCGCCCGCCCGTCGACCTCCCGAGCCCGCACGTCTGCGAGCTCCGCCTCGCGCTGTCGTAGCCCCACACGGTCAGCGCCGTGTTCCTGGAGGAGGTGCGCGTGTTCGAGGCGCAGCGCAGACAGGCTCTGCGTGATAGAGACGGGAGTTGCGGCGAGCGTCTCTGGAGCCGCAGCGCGTGTGGCCCTAGTCTGCGTCAGGGAGTTCGGAAATAGGAGTAGATGGGGACGCACCACGCCTCACGCTCGGCACGAGCCGCCTGCACCTCCGCCTCGAGGCGTACGACCGTTTCGCGCAGCTCGTCCGCGCCCGCCGCCCGTCGCTCGAGCGCGCGGTTCTGCTCGCGCAGCACCTCGATGGCCGTGTGGCGCTCGCGCAGGGAGCCTAGCTCCGCCATCGCGCGCGTATGTACCACCTCCAGCTGCCGCGTGTGTTCTGCTTGGCGCGTGAGCTCGGCACGCAGTACGGACCAACTGGCCTCTTCTGCGTCATGCCGGGAGACATCCGCCTGTGCTGTCGCCTGGGCGTCGAGAGCTGATTGCAGACGAAGGGCCTCGGCGCTATGTGCGGCCGCTGCGTCGTGCGATGCGCGGAGCTCCGCGGAGAGGGAATCGACTTGGCGCTCACGGGAGGTGAGCTCCGCGGCTTGCGCGGCGAGCTTCTGGGACGTGGTGTGCGAAAGGGCATCGAGTTTATCCTGCAGGTCCGCGTAGTCCTCTTTTAGGGCGCTCAGTTCTGAGCGCAGGGAACGGACGTCCTGGTCTGCTTTTGTCTTCAAGTTGTTAGGCTCGACTTATAGCTCTTTTTTGACTACGCACCTTTTCATCCTCGCGTTCTTTTGAGACGCGCTCCTCTTCCTCTCGTTCTTCTTGTTCACGTTCGGCAAGCCACCGACGATCGGCTTCGAGGCGTTCGATAGCCGCGTCGCACTCGCGGAGGCGGGTTTCGATCTGGACGCGGTTAGTCTCTGCAGCGGCAAGTTTGCGTTCGAGAGCCGCTTGGGATAGGGTGGTATTCGGTGCCTGTGTGCGCTGTTGTCTCTTGGCGGTCGAGAGTTGTGGATTTGCTCCCAGAATACATCAGGGATGCGGCATAAAGGATCGCCATGACGAACTACGCTCGATCTCTGCAGCAAGGGTGTCACTTTTCGCAGTCGTCGCAGACCTTGACGAAGGCTGAGCGCTCATCGATCATCAGCGGAGCGAGACATCGGTATGGCCTATTAATCACAACACCAGAGCCCCGCCTTGGCTGATAGTACACCTCCTTACCTCCGCATACATGTACCGAGCGTCCAAAGTCGCGGATGCCACCAGTCCAGTATTTTTCCGCTCTGATTGTGACTCGCTACCGTGACAGTGCTACTTGTCACAATTGCATCGCTGAGCGACCCTCCATCGACAAGAATTAGTCCAGTACCACTCAATGACTCTGTCTCATTCGAAACAGCTTTTTTGCATCAACGACTCGCCGCCATCAATACCCTGAGCTTCCTATCGTTTTTGCAATTCTCCCTGCGGGCTGGAATGAACTGTGCCACCACCCTTGATGCACACACTGGCAGCATCAACCCCACTCCAGGACGCAGGGCACTGTGTTGTAAGGACTTACTTGTCTAGACCTCACTTTCTTCGTTGGATTTGGCCTAACCTACCGTCACACCCCCTCCCAGCTGATAGGGTCTAGCCCCCGAGCTAGAACCCCGGTACCACCACATCGGAAGCGTCACGCGCCTCACCAACTCCTGATGTGGACCATTATGGTTTTAAAAACGTCAAGCGTCAGTTGATGGTGTACCTCGTCGTCTGGCTGCGTGCCTTTGTCGCACAACAAAAGGATGGAGAATGAGAAAGGTCAGGGCTAACTACGAGTCGAGTGCAAAGAAAATCTATGTAGGACCCTCATCAAGGCTGGTTACATCATCGCTCGTTCCGGTACTACGAACGAGTTCGAACGAGTTTACGATGTACTGTAGATGATGTACTGTAGATTCCCGATCTACTGTACTGATCGTGTGAACCATCGACGGGATCAAAACCGATCAACAACTTGAACTCTTGCTTCTGTCACACAACAACTCTTGCAACAACTCCGTCGTCGAATTCCAGGGGTCCAGTTGCGAGTCCCAATCATACGAAGGGAAAGTGCAGGAAAGGCAAGGAATGTCAACAGTGGACTGGAGAAGGGAGAAGGTACGTGGCCCGCGCCTTTTCTGTCGATCCAGGTTAAACCACCCACGGATTTTAGTGACGATCTTACTTTCCTTTGGCTCGAAACATGGAGCCAGTGATGCGAGCACATCATCGACGACGAGCTTGTGTTCTCCATCCGCGCCATCACGTCTTTCACGACCCGCAGAATTGAGTCAGGTACTACAGAGGAACTCGAGTTTTTACAGGTATTCATTCGACGCAAGTGTGGAGAAACGCGATTGCGAGACAGATGGCATGCGATATGGTTTGGACTCTCTAGTGTTCACAATTACGACGACTGACGGTTAAATTTTCAGGTACGGCGGTCTCGCTGCAAGCGCTGTACAAGCAGCAGTTGCTAAACATGCAGACGCTCCGCCTGCGCGTTTTTTTTTTTTTTTTTTTTTTTTTTTTGAATCGTGTTTATTCCGGGGCAGTAGAACATACAAAGCCGGTCCTCAACTCCCTACAGAGCGAGATTTTAAGAGAAGTAACATAATAGAGTAATCATGTGCGCCGTGCGAAGATAAATAGTACGGAAAAGAGACCGGACTAGAGCCACCTCACCAGAGGAAGGCCGGGAACCAAAAGGGGACCGAAGTCAGAGTAGCGTGTCAAGTACATAAGATATGACAGAGGGTGTACGTTATATGGGTCATCGCAGACAAGCGACTCACCGGGCAGCCTTAGCTGGGTCTAGGGTTTTGAGGTCGAGAGCATCTTCAACCGGGGTCAAACAGCATTATGGGCACGTTCTCAGGTCGTGAGGCGGCGCCAGAGGATTGCAGGAACAGGCAGAAGTCGTGTGCGACGTCGCCTTCTCCGGTAAATAGCTCCAAGGGCTCGGTGGACTCCGGGCGCCGGTTGGAGAAGAGGTGGTATCTCCGCTGCTTCTCGAAGAGGGGGCAGTTGTAGATGATGTGGTAGAAGGATTTGTCCGGGAAGCCACACTGGCAGTGCGCAGCTTCTGGGGGGAGGTCGGGGCGGTGGATAGTGGTGTAATCGGATGTGAAGGAGTGTAGGGTCGCAAGTTGCATGGCTGTGCAGTGCGTGCATCGGGTGATGGGTTCCCAGAAAGGGGAAGGCGTTTTGGGGGGTATGGCAGCGGACCATAGGGGGTGATTGCGCCCATCAGGGGGCATGTGGTAATGAATGGAGTGCCCATAGGCGCAGGCAGGTGGTGGGTGATCTGAATTGACGCGAGCGATCCAGTCCCGGGCCCAGGCGCGGAAAGCGAAGGCGCGCTGGGCACGTTTTACGAAAGCCGGGGATCGCATGCGTTTGATTGTGGCGGAGGGGGTGTTCGTGCAGGCCGAGAGGGCCGCCAACCTGGCTTGGGTATCCGATGCTCTCTTCCTGTGTTCCTTTGACCATACGAGGTGGATGCTCGTATCCCTGTGGACGCTGTAGAAAGACGAGAGGGTGGTGTGGAACCGCAGCACCTCCGATTGGTGTGTAAGTGATCGTAGGTTACGTATGGAGCTGAGTGCTCCGTTGTCCGAGGAGAGAATATAGATGTGAGAAGGGGGCGCACGTGAATACTCAGCTGATATAAGCTCGGCGGCTTTGGAAATGCCAAAGAGGTGGACGTCTGTGGTCTCGACCTCTGTACCGAGCGTCCACGCCCGCACGCGTGGCTCCGTCTCTCCCTGCCACAAAGAAGCGGCTGCGCCTCCCACCATCAAGTTGTCCGGGCGGTTACGGTTTGACACCGTCCCCGCCACGCGGATGATCAGCGTACTTTGCTCTTGTCGCAGGGCGTAGAGCCCGTTGACGTAAGCTTTCCGCTCATTGGGGTCCGCCAGCCCTTCGTAGGTCACATGTGCCTCCCAGTTGGGGACCTCCCAGGGGGCAATGGCCACGACGTCGACGCGCTCGGTTAACAGTGGGTCGACGCGCGCGCCGAGAGCCTCTAAGGCAGTAGGGCACTGTGCCGATACTTCAGACCGTACCAGCAAGGTTCTGTTGTTCACCACCCCTCCATTGCTGGAGTGTGGGCCGCTCTGAACCAGCGCGTCCCAGTCGTCACCCAGACGGGATAGGAGCTGGGACGTCCGGGGAACACGGAACAGCCTAAGGGCGGAAGTGGAGGTCAGTTTCTCGATGAAGTGCCTCGCCGGCAGAATGCGGAGAAATTCATGTAAGGGGGCCCTGGGTGCGGTCCGGAAAGAACCGGATATGACCCGGACCCCCTCATTCATTACCAACTGTACCTTGTTGAACAAGCTGACCTTCTTCTTGCAGCTTGCCCAGAGTTGGCACCCGTAGGTTAGAACCGGCATGCATACTGCATTAAACAGCAGCTGCCAGCTCGCCGTGGATATGCCGCGTCGAGAGTTGCCGAGCAGCTGTAGCGCTTTTAGGGAGGCGCGCGCGCGGTTACACATGGTGGTCACGTGCGGCTCCCAGTCTAGGCGGTGGTTAATAAAGAACCCAAGATAACGTATCGTAGGTGAGGAATGGACGGTATAGTACGTGTTTGATCGTGGGTCAGGGAGGTGGATGTACGTGGGAGGGGGGTCTTTTCTTTTGCGTGGGGGGTTAAAGAAAATGAGCTCGGTCTTATCTGGTTCCAGTTCCAGATTTGATCAGCGCAGCCAGGCTTCGCATTGTCGGTACCGGTCGCGGAGGCCACTGGTGACTTGGTCCCATGTGCGGCCGTGGGACATGATGATCCCGTCGTCGACGTACATGGCCAGGGTGGTGTTAGGCGTCGGTGGTTTTAGCTTTAGTAAGGTCAACGTATAGATGGCCAAGAGGATTGGCGACAGTGGGGAGCCTTGGGGGGTTCCAACCGCTTGGTCTCGTTCCGCTGCCAAAGTGTTATTGAACGATAGGCTGACCTTCCGATCCGACAGAAAGACGCGGACCCACCGTGCGATCGACTCGGGGAAGCCGAGGATCTGCAGAGTGTGTACCATGCGGTCTCTGTGAACGTGGTCGAAGAAGCCCTTGATGTCGAACAGCAGCGCCGCGCATTTCCGTTTGGTGCGGAAGGCAGCCTGTACGTCGTGCACCAGGGTAAGTCCGGCGTCCAAAGTGGACGAAAAGGCCCTCGTCCCGAATTGCGTTGTTGGCAGTAGGTGGTGTTTATCCGCGTCGAAGAGTAATCTCTTCGCCACCGCCTTCTCCAAAAGTTTGCTCAGACACTCGATAAGCGAGATTGGCCTGTATGCCTTGGGCGCTAGGTAGTCGGCTTTGCCTGGCTTGGGGATAACTACCACGATGGCCCGCCGCCACAGTGCGGGGTGGTGTCCCAGGGTAAGGCAGGCGTTGTAGATGTGCGTCGTGAGCTCTTTGACCGTCTCCCAGGCCATTTTGAGTATGTGCCAGGAGATACCCGTCTCCCCGGGGGCCGACTTATTGTCCGTGCCAAAAAGGAGCGGGTCAAGCTCCCTAGTGGTGAACGGCACAAGCGTCCTTGTCGGAAGTGGAGGCGGGTCGTCAGGTTGTCGGGGGTCGACTGGCCCTAGTGCGCCGTCTTCGACGAAGAATTTGCGGCCCAGGGCAGCGGCGATGTCCTCGTCTTTGTTCAGGACGGTGTCGGTGGCTGGGTCCCGGAGGGCCGGGATGCCCGCCATGGAGCGGCCATGGCGCCACGATGCCAGATCCCATATTCTACCATTGGTGATGATGTTGTCATAATGCGCACGTTTGGCTGCTCTGGTTGTGCGCTTGAGGGCTTTCTTGGCTTCTCGGCGGTCCGGTCCGTCCCGCTCGGTCTGTTTGAGGGTATCGGCGGCAGCAGTGCAGTCGTCCATCCACCATGGGTTCTTTCGTGCTTTGCCGCTGGATTTTACTTCCATGTGCGTGTGGCAAGCTTCTTCGATGGCGACTTGTAGCTGTTCGGCGGCGGCGTCGAGGGCAGCGGGTGTCGTTAATGGGGTTATCCGGGGGAGGCGGCTGCGTATGTTGTCCGTCCAGGCGGTCTGGGCGTCGTCGTCCTCGAAGTCGACCCGGAAAGCGGTGCGCCTTGTCTGTTTGGCCCCTCTGTGTGTGCCGGTGATCTCCCAGTTGGTTCGGACGGCGGCGTGATCTGAGCCGATTGACGCCTCCCAGTCGATCGAGGGGGGGGAAAGGGAAAGCCGGTCGATTGCAGCGAGGTTGTGCCAGATTAGATCCAGCACGCTGTCGCGCTCGTTGGCCGTCCCTCTTCGCGTGGTGGCACCGGGCGTCGAGGCGAGTTCCAGAGTCTGGACCATCATCCACGACTCGAACTCAGCTACTCGCGGTGAGGGGGACCAGCCCCTCGGTGACCAACGCGGTGAGTGAAGATTGAAGTCTCCCACGATGATAGTGGGGATAGTGGGATCTAAATCGAGGGTCAGTAGAGAGCGTAGCGCTGTGGGGTCAGCAACGTCGTTGTAGAAATTAATGATGCGTAGCGTATGGGTATGTAAGCGTGCGTCGACGATGAGAAGACAGGGATGGGAGGCAAGGTCCAATCGTGGTATAATTTGTACGGGATGCAATCGTCTCTTAGAGGCTAATCTGCTGTATTTGCGGGCATATATCATAACTTTGGCTCGTGAGTCCGTTTTGTACGTAGGGTAGAAAAGGCGCCAGTTCCGGTGGTTCGCCCCACCGAGAACGTCGACGCCGTATTTGCTCTTGTCGTGTCGGGCGGTCCCGATGGTGTCAAACCACGGTTCCTGAATACATAGGATGTCATCGGTATCATTGGTCTGTAGCAAGGTATGCATAGCGTCGTTGCGCCGTCGCATGTTGACTGAAAGGATGGTCGTATTATGCATAAGCTGACGGGGTCAGGAGGGCAGAGGTGGATTTCTGGTAGTCCGCAAGGACGGTCCAGAGTTCCTCCTGGTTGGTGGATTTGAAGAAAGCAACGTTGTACGAGGTGGCGATGGCGCGGACGGTGGTATCAGTGATGGGCGTGAAGGATGTCGGGTTGGTAAACTCCTGGACTGCAATGCAGGACGATATAAGGGCCGTGGCGCATGTGATTTCGCGTGTCCGCTCTGTCGGGTCCTCTGGTGCGGGCAGCACCTCCCCTGGCAAGATGAAGGACTGATGGTGTGTGTGATCAACTTTACTCTGCGCGAGATAGTGTGGTGAGACTTCTCCCCATTCCCGTTCAAAGGCTTTTAGGGCCATTTGTCCTTCGGACATGGACTTCCCTTTGGTGAGGAAGTTAACTGTGGCGATGGTGGACAGGGGGAGGCGGTATCGGATTGCAAAGCGGAAAGGAATGCATTGCAGGAGCGTCCCGAGGGGGTCGTCGTCCTGAACCGGTCTGCTCCAATCTTCGCAAAGAAGGGCGAGGTCATCGTTACGTGTGGTATCCGTGGAGCCTTTCGTGATGCGCGTAATGGCCTCGAGAGTCTCTTCCTTGGTGGCTACGTGGGGTTCACCGATGATCGGGACGGTATGCCAAGGAGGGAAGGGGGGAGGATCGGTGAAGTGTGCCGCAGCGGCGTTCTTTGCCGGGGGGGCAGAGTCCGCCGTCAAGGGGCGGGCCGGGACAACCGAGGTGAGCTTCGCAGCCTTCCTCGCGCCACCCGTCCGTCCCCCTTGGCCGTTGCGTCTCTTGCCCCTGCGTACTTCAGTGAAATCGTTCTCAGCGGTAGTCGCACCTGCAGACCCCGAGGGTGGCTCCCTCTGCGTGGAGACCAGATCCTCGGGCAGGGGTGGGGCCGCCTCTTTGCCTGTGCCCTTGGCAGAGGGTGCGGGCGGGGGTGGGACGATTGCGGGGTCGTCGCGTTCCACTAGTGGAGGGGGGGCGAACCCCTTCTTAAGCGGGCACGCAGCAGACCTTGTACCGTGTCGACCTTGGCAGTTCAGACACTTAAACGAGCATGTGCAAACTCCTGCAGTGGGGTGGTACCCTGTGCAGAAGGTGACGTGGTCGTCGGAGTGATGGGACCCTCCGCATCGGACGCAGCGAACGCCGTTAGCGGGGAGCGGGCAGGCTGGGGTGTTTGTTGCGTGTCCAATGCGATGGCATCGTCCGCACATGACAATGGAGGGGGAGTCCCCGGTAACGATAAGGCGTGCCCGGGAGTTGAACATGTAGGTCCCGGCTGCTACTGCGGCGGAGGAGACCTTCCCCCCTTCGTCGACATAGGCCATGACTACGGTGGTCTTTTCAGAGTGCGCTACCGTGTACGCGCTCCCCTGCCAATGGGGGACCAGGCAAAAGATCGCATCGCGGAAGGGGGCGTTTCGTCGCAGTTCCTCGATGAGGGTGTCGTTGGTATGTACCGTGCCATCCGGTGCGCGGGTGGAGACGTCGCGTAGTTGGGCGTGGGTCCAGCCGTCGTTAGGTACTACGTAGCCCGCCATGAGCGGTTTGACCAGAAGGTTGCGATAAGGAAAGATGTTCATCTGTAAAAGTGGAGGCTGTCAAAAGCTGTCAGGACCGGTCCTGACAGCTTTTGACAGCCTCCACTTTTACAGATGTTGGTAAAGGAGACTGCTCCTTGGAATGTGTAGACGAAGTTGTGGGCGTTGGCCTTCTGGGACCAACGGCCCGCAAGGATGATGAGCTTCCCTTGGGACATTCGCTCGACTTCTTGTCGTATTTCCGCGACGAACGTGGAAGGGGCCCGCTTGAACAGTTGGAGCTCGAAGAGTGCGTCCTCGACCCCGTGTCCCCGAATGACCGTGACCTCTGTGTTGGCCGACGCCGTGCGTCGTGCTGCCGTCTCGGGTCGTGACCTACCACCAGCGGTGCGGCCCATGGCGGCATTGGTCTGTTTGGCGTGGGCTGCCGCGGTGGACTGTTGGTGCGCCGCAGTCTGGGTGACCACTCCTGCCCAGGATACGGGCATTGTGGCGGTTGGGACCGGTTTGCCCCGTGCGTCGGTTTCTAATCGGACTAGTTTGTCCACAGGGGGTTGGAAGGCCTGTCGAACAATGACCGGGTTCTCGGGGTTGAGTGGGGGAAGGGAGGATGATCCTTCAGTAAATAGCTCCGCGATGGGTTCGTCCGCAGGGTCATCAACACGGGCCATACGGCTCGGTATCTCGTCCATTGCGGCGGAACCCGGTGCTGATACGGTATTGGGCGCGGGAGGGGCTGCCACCGCCTCCTTTGCTTTAGCCGCCTGCACCTTCGCTGGCTTTGGCCGTGGATCACGTGACTGCAACAGGGCGTCGATGCGCTTGTTCTGCGCATCTAGGCCCGCGTCGAGTTTCGCGTCCAGGCGGGAGATGGTGTCGCTAAGCGCCGCGATCAACCGGGCGAGACCGTCCTCCGGTGCGGCCGCAGGGGGCGCAAGGGGGGGGTCTACAAGCCCAGAGGGGCGGGTCTCAGCGACAGCCGGGACAGGGGCCGTGGTGGGCTGCTCAGCCTGTGCGGCGAGAGCTGCTACCTGCGGTGGCGCACTGGGATTGTGCGCCGGGAGTGGGGAAGGTTGCGCGATGGGCGCAGGGGCATGGTCAGAGGCCATCAGCCCTCCGTTTTTTGCCTGTGTCGTTTCTGCCCAGACCTCGAGCGCGTAGTCGAAGTCCTCCTCCATTGGGGTGGGGGGAGGCAGGGCGGCCGCAACGGCCCGTTTGGGTGAGGAAGAGATCCAGAGGCTGGCTTCTGCGAAGTTGAGCACAGGCTGGGGGTAGGTGTATGGGGAGGACGGCGGGAGGTCATCCATGTGAACACGTTTGACTCTGACCGGAGTGGGGGTGACGTTCGGGTCGGGGATGAAAAGGGGGTTGAGTTTACTGGGGGGGGTGAGTGGTTTGTCCGAGACGGGACTGTGAGCCCTCGAGGGCGGGGAGCTGGACAGCTCGTACCCGTCGATTGTCAGAGGGGCGAGCGCGAATTTTGCCAGCGCATCAGCCTCCCTCTGGAGCGATTCGGGATCTATTGGGGTCAGCGCATAGCCTCGTTTGTGTGCGAGGTCCCGGAGAGTGTGAAGAGAGCGTGCGTTGTTGTACTTGGACTTCCAGTCCTTGCACATATCCCACACCCCCACCTTGAAGTCCTCCAATTTTTTCGTGTACTCATGCTGGCATTGCGTTTTGAGCTGCGCAAGCTCCTCGTCTGCCTGTGCCTGGATGGACTCAATTTCCACCTCCAGGTCCTTCTGCACTTGTGCGCTTGTTGCCTTGATGACAGTTTGCGCAATAGATTCTCGGAGAGGGCCGCCGGTCCAGAAGGGTTCGTCGTTTCCGAGCGACTCCCTAATCTCTTCGTGGATGAGCTTTATGCGGGCATCCACTTGGAGCTGGACTTCCTGTTTGATTTGTGGCTCCGCGTCGCGGACCACTTGTGATAGTGTGAGTGGGGGGGGATTAGCTCTGGCCTTGCCTTTCCCCAGGTGGATGCCCGGGTACTGAGCTTCGAATGCGGTGTGCATGGCCTCAATGAATTCAAACTTATAAACATCGCGCCATTCGTCCAGGTTGGACATGGCCTCACTGTTCAGCATTTGGAACATGTGTGCTCTGACTTCCGCCGCGATGTCGTCCATCACAGGTTTGTCAACCCGGAGGCGTTCCATCTCGTCGTGGAAGTGCTTTTCGCGCAGTTCCTCCCTCGTAGGGCCATCAGCCTTGGAGGGTTGGGCGCTCTCCTGTGCGGGGACGCGCGGGACTTTGGGAAATCTATCGAGTGTACCATCGATTGTCGCGATCAACTTCTCGAAGTACGAATCGGGGTAGGACTTGTCAGGGTGGTTTTTGTAAGAGGTAAACAAGCCCCCCAGTTGCTGCGTCATGAGCATGATGGCCCCACCCTCCGTCAGAGGTATGTCAAGGCCAGCGCTCTTTGGGAAGGCGTCCGGTGTTCCATTCAGGGACCTGGTGCCCCGTGTCAGGGTGGGTGGGGAGCGAAGTGCACCTCTGATCATGGCGGCCAGGAGGCCAAGGCAGAGACGTGTCCAAGACGCGGGGGTGAGGCCGTCAGCCATCAGGTCCCCCCGTGTTGCGGACGCACCCGCGTCGATCAGAGTAATAGTCAGGGCCGCAGCCGCGTGTACGGTCTTTGGCCCCGTAGGGAAATTGTGATCCTTGGACATCTGGAGGGGGGCGCCAAGGTGGTAGGCCCCCCATCCGACAACTTTCTCAGTGACGTCACGGGCCAACTCCTCCTCAAGAGTTTCGTTGGTATCCGTGATGTCCTTCATGAATTCGTCATCCAGTTCTGCATTCGCCCCTTGATCGATGTACCCCGTATCTAGGGCATCGGGGTCGTACGACGGGCCAAGGAGGCCCGACTTAAGCAGTTGGAGCGCAGTGTTGAACTGCGTCGACAAGAGATCCGCAGAGCCACTCGGCGGGAGAAAACGTACCGGGGAACCGTCGGCCGAGGCGGACTCCACTGTTGCGTGGCTCCAGACCGAGGCGTTCGAGAGGGCTCTAGAACGGACACGAGGTGTGCGTGAGGTGGTCCTGCCCCTGACCTCGATCACCTCCGGTTGCGGAGGGAGGTCGGCGGGCCAGGAGGGCACGTTGTCCCAAAGTTGTTGCGAGCCCGCCTCGTGTTCGGCAAGGGGGGCGAGTGCGGTTTCGATGGCCTGCATGGTGGCAGGTCCAACCTGAGTGAGGTCGAGGGCAGGAAAGGTGGGTTCTTCGCTCTCGGGGGAGTTCATCTTGCTATCCAGCGGGGATCGCCCAGCCGCCGGAGGGGAGGAGGAGTTGATGGATATGACGGTGGGGTTGGCCACCGCGTCGTCCCAGTAGGCTTGCCCCTCCCTTCGGCGGGGCTGCCCATTACCAGAGGCGATGATAGGGCCAGGTAAGGCCTGTGAGTAGGAGCCCGAATTATTCAAGGGTCCCGTGGAGGGTGTGAGGATGAGGGGGAGGTCGGTGAGTTTGGAGGGTGAGTAGAGGCGTGTATCGGTCTCGGACGGTTGCGCCATATCGGCGGGAGCGTTGGGGAGTCGCGAGGTATTCCAGGCGTTATTCCCAACAGTGGGCAGAGGGGTTATTTCTCCGAGAAACTAGGCTAGAACCAGCACCCAGTAAAAGGAGATGGTGGTGGTACGAGGGAAAGAAGGGATGGCTCCGCCTGCGCGTTACTCTGGCAACTGAGGCTGACGAGGCGGAAGAAGGCCTGTTGTTCCTCGCACTGTGGACATAACCTCCACCGGGATCGGCATTACGCTCCGCCGTGTTTCCTTCGGGCGCTCATGGAGGGACTCAGGAAAGTGGGTGCGCTGCGAGCGTGAACCACTTGCACTCTTTTTCTTCTCTTTTTTGGATGTTTTCTTCGCGCACATATGTTTTTATATCTCTCATCACACATTGCGACCTGTGTTTTTATTCTTTGAAGAGAAGTGCGCGGGTATTCTCGTGCTGCTGCCATTTAGACGGCCACACACTTCTTTTAATTTTTCGTTGATCCCTGCACGATTGCTACCCGATACCCTCGCACTACGGCTGTATGCAGTAGTTCCGTTGTAATACCCGTATACATCATATTACTACACGGGCTCAGCGCCCCATGAACTCTCCCGAATCACGCGCTTCGCTCCTTTTCTGAGCAATACGGCGGCAGGTTCGCCGGCTACCTTGAGAAGCTATAGCTGCTCCTTCACCTTGCCGCTCCTGGCAGATGCCTGCTCCGACATAGCGGATGGGACGTGAATAGCCACGTCAGTCACTCGCCATCGTTACGTCTTGATGCGGTAAGTCGTGCGGCGGAGACTGAGTGGAACGGGTCAGTCAGTGACCAGGCTGGGAAGTAAGTGCTGATGGAGGGCGACGGACAGCAAACGTACGGAGCGTCTGCACTGCTCCGGTACACTGCGAACATTGAGATCGAGCGCACCTGGATTCTTGTTTGAGTCGCGAGCCTGCGCGATGTTAGCTGCAGTTTCCTGCGCAACGAAAATTGGGTGCGTACTTCATTTGAGGGTCAGGTTTAGTTTTTTTCCGAGTTCGTTGAGAGGGTTATAAGGTCGATTGTGGATGATGCTGTCGAGTCTCTCATGGTAAAATGGGTGAACAAGAGGCATGTGAGAAAGGCTGGGACGTCGGCGCTTCAGCCCCGGGGTATTTGAGAGGAACACCAGTGGTAACAAATTGAGCCGAATGGCGTAATCGACTAACACATGTCATCGAGTGTTGAGGCCTTGGGGAGGTGAGGCATGATGAGTCAAGACGTTGTCATGAACGGGAGACTGTAGAAGAATAGATAACGGCTCTGCCTCGCTCACTCGTCGGCCTGTAGTGAGGATTGACGTCTTGGCTATGAGGCGGTGAGACGCGTCCATTCTAGAGGCTCTCACGGCACTCTCACGACCCTCCTGCGTCTGCAGCTTCTGCTTCAGGATCCGTAGCTCGTATATCTGCTTCATCGGGGTCGTCTATCCAATTTTTTTTGGAGAAGGACCAGAAGGTAGGAGGATGGAAACAGACAGCTACGCACCGGTCATGTTGAGCACGAACACGAACGCTTGGCCTTGCACCCGCGCACTTTCTCTCCGACCAGTTGGCGCGGCCCCGCATCAAGCACCAGCAGCACAATGTCGGCCCCGTCGGCAACCCTGCGCAGCGCGCGGATGTAGTCGCACTGCGACTCTCTTTTATCCCCCCGCTCCCGACAGAGACTTGCTCCGACACAGCGGACATGGTGTCGCGCATGGCCGCGGACGATTGTCGGCCACGTGAGCGACGAAAGCGTCGGCCCAGACGCAATCACCACGTCTTCGTGACGTGGGTCCGACCGGGCGGGACGGATCGGTGGTGACAAGATCGGCGAGGAGCATGGATGGGGATGGACGGCAGACGTAAGGAGTATTTGCGTTGCAGATTTTGGGATGAGACAGATGCGCTGACTCAATGTTAGCCGCGTTGTCCTGAGCGACGAAAATCAAGTGCATACTTTACCTGAGGGGTAGGATTGATCGCTTTTGTGAGGGTTACAAGGTTGAGAGGGAGATGTTGCTCAACTGACTGTTTCTTTTCATGACGAATTGGTGCAAATGGGAAAAGGGGTTGGAGTGACGTCGACGCACGGGTATTGAAGAGAAATGCCGGTGACCACAAGTCGGGCCAAACGGCGTAATCGACTACCCTATGTCACCGGGTGTTGAGGACAGGAGGCGTGAGTTGACAGTGCCAGGATGAACAGACGACAGCTTTGCCCCAGCGAGTCTCACGCGTCACATGAGCCGGTCCGATGCTGCCTATTTCTATGTGGGAAAGTCTCTCACGGCCTCCTTCCGTCTTCAGAGAAACCTCCTACCATTTATGAAAACTGCTTTGGGAACGAATGCAGAATCAAGATGTTGAGGAAAGCGACCCGATTGATCGTGTGAACCATCATCGATCGAGGACGGGATCAAATCGATCAACAACTCTTGCTTCCGTCGCTCCTTTCACTCGAATTCCAAAGATCCAGTTCTGAGTCCGTTTGCCCGTCCTATAATAAGGACATTCCTTATCACAGGATGGGCAAACGCAGGAAAGACGTCCGTGCTCCACTATACAGGAGGTACGTCACCAGGTCTTTCTGACAATTAGAGAGCGTTCGACTCCACTTTGGCGGCCTTGCTTCCACCCTGCTTGTTCCCCATTCCTCCCTACGACTCGCTCCTCTTCCTCGCACCCAGCCTTGTTTTCTGCACAGGTTCAAGGACACGCCCAGTCTTATGAAGTCACCATCCACGATCTCTTCGACGTCCATCTCGATATTCCATCCCTGCACCGGTGAGTGTTGCACTTCCATAGGGGACGGGGACGCTCCTCCTCCAAGGGTACCATCTCCGTGGCACCGGTCTCCGAGCTACTCGCCATCCGTCCTCCCAGCGGCCTCGTACGACGCGCCGGCATCATTTCCGAGCTGGACACGGCCTGCACCAATTTCCCCGTGTCTCGATGCGCTTCAGTGCCGCCGTGCAACTCGCGCTCTTCCGTACGCTCGAGCTCTCCGCCGACGATGCCGACGAATGCGTCACGTGGTCTGTCCTTCGTACTCACCCCTCCGTTCTATGTGCGCTGTCTCGGCGCTGACGCTACTGGCCTTCAACGTGGAGCTACTCCCTGCGGCGCCGCTCACCGACACGCTGCCCTACACGCTCTTCGAAAACTTTCTCGCCGTGCAGGTATTACCGCTCCCCTACTTTGTCGGCGTTCCCCCTGCAGCGCACGTCGTCCCACCCAACGCCGCGCCGCACCTCGCCGTGCTCGACAATAGCCACGGCCTCGCGGCGGCGCTCGGTTCCAGCCATCTGCTGTGCCGCCTGACGCTACGCATCGCAAGCACGCTGTATGACGGCCTGCCGCCTGCGCCCGGCGGCTCTGTTTGGCGCGCTTGGCAGCACACGGAAAGAGCTCGGACTCAGACTTGTGCCCAATGTAGACATACGTACGTGCGGGGGAATACGGGCGCGGGGCTGGAAGTACTCGAGTTGTCTCAGGGGCACTTCAGATGAGGTATGCGTCGTGCCTCCCTCTGCAGCACTTGACACTGACTAAGCGGTACTAGGTCTCGCCATTACCGGACGTGCAGGCGCTTCGCACGCTCCGCCTGTGGGCTACTCTGGCAGCCGCCTCGCACTTTGGACACAACCCCCGTTGGGGTCGGCATTACGTCGCGTCGTGTCTTCTTAGGGCGTTCACGGATGGCCTCAGGTGCACGTAAACCCATTTGAGCTCGTTTTTCTTCTCTCTTTTGAGAGTTTTTTGCGCGCATATGTTTCTCTCATGTCGCCCATTGCGACCTTCCTTGAATAGAAGGGCCCAGGTATCCTCATGCTGCTGGCATCTAGACGACCATTCTCTCTCCTTTTTTTGTCGATCCCTGCATGATCGCTACTTGATCGCTACCCGATGTTATTACAACCGTCTATAGTTCCGTCGCAAACGTATATATAGAGTATTAATACTACGCATACTCGGCAGCTCATTAACTCGTCTGAACTCTCACGAAATGCACCCTTCGCTCGTCTTCTGTTTGTGAAGACCTGCAGCATATTGAATCGACGACAAAATATTGCTGGTATCAGAAAATAGCACATATGAGAAGGTAGCAAGTATGCAGACGATCTTGTGGAGCACGAACACGAACCGCTTACCCTCCAGGGTTGCCTCGGACTACCCTCCTCCCCCCGGGTTGCGCGCGTCAAGCCGGTGGTGGGCTCGTAGACAACCGTGTGTAGCGGAAGGCTCTAGCTACCCGAACGATGAGATGAACTCAGACGCCATCGGTGGGTCTTCGTGACGCGGATTATACGGCGGGGACTGGGCGGAACGGATCAATGGCCAGGTCGGCAAGTAAGATGGAGAACGGACCCCAATGGGCGCCTGCGCTCCTTTGCGCTGCGGGTATTGAGATCGGGAAGGTGGGATGCGCCTAGAATTTTCTTGCGTTGCGTTGAGGACAGCTCAAAGTTGGTCGCAATGCCCTGCGTGACAAAAATGGTATGCAATCTTGATTTGAGGGGCAGGATTGGCCATGTGGGTCAGTTGAGTCAGTACTGCAGCTCCATCGTATGTTCCGGTTGCGCTGCCATGGCATATACCTTCCCGTGAGCGTCTCCATAATAACCACTCTTAAAGCGGGACCAATAACAGAAGCCAACCATGGCGCACTTGAGCGTGTTGACGATGCTGCTTTGTCCGACATCCAGAAGCCGACGAGGTCAACTACGGCGTTCGGCACGGAGGGGGTGGAGATGAACTGCTGTGTCGCAGAGGAGATATTTGCATGCCGGTGCGACACCGCGGAGTCGGAGGGGAGGAAGCATTGAGGTCATGGGGTGGAGGTGCTTCGGGCCCCAGGGCATTATCATGCGGCACCAGGCCTATCTGAGAATCAGTGAGAGTGTATGTAGACAGCCGAATAGCACGAACGGATCCGCTTTCCCTCCGCCTGGCGCATGTGGACCTTCGCCTTTCCGCTCCCGACAGAGGGCATCTCCGGCACAGCGGGAGAGAGGCCGTACCTCACGGCGAAAGCTACTAGCCGTGCGAGCGCTGAGAGCGTCATCTCAGCTAGCGTCGTCATACTTTCTTGTGGGGGACTGGGCGGAACGGGTTGGCACGTACGAAGCACCGACATCGCTTTTCTTTGCGGAGCTTGAGGTCTGGGAATCGCAGAACGGCTGGGTCTTCCTTGGGTTCAGCGCTGGAACGATATGCGTGCATTGTCCTGCTCGACGACGGCTGAGCGCATACTTGATTGAAGGGGCGGTTTGCTTCTTTACGCCGACCGAAAGGATCACGTTGGACTTGCGGTTTCTTCCACGATGGATCGAGGTCAGTGAGATGACGCAGAATAGGAATTTGACATACAAAGTTATATGAACTTATGAGGTCGATGGAGGCCAAGCGCCAACTGGACTACCGGGCCGTGGCCTTGTTGAGGTCCCAGAGTGGGCTCTCCCTCTCCTCGCGCCCGTGCTTGCCAGTGGACGGCCCATCGCCGCGCGCCGGCGCACGATATGGAAAAGGAATTGTGATCGAATTCGAAGCCTCAGACAGCGTTCATGCCAACACCCATTCGTCTACTCACGCCGCCTCTGTCGCTGCTAGTCAGCGCGGCGAAAGCGGGGAGGCTCTAGCGCATCGCCTGCCGCCCGGGTGGGAGGGCCGAACCCGGGGAGCCGCGCGAGCTGCACCACATCGGCCCGTGCAATCATCCCAAAGCTCTGTCGTCGACACGCCCTGTGAGAAGAAAGGGGTGGGAGAGGGCGGGCAGGTATACGCACGACAAATGACTGCACGGAGCGTCTTGAAGCCCATCCTGTTCAGACACGGGATGATCGTGAACGCCGTGCGTAGGAGCGCACCTGGGCTCTTGAACAAGTGCTCGCTGATCGGCGTGGGCTGGCGGAACTCGGACTGTTTTTAGACTGTGAGATCGGGCTGCCTCGTCTGCTTTGTTGCGCACGTGTGTGTTTGTGAGGGGTGTAGTGTAAGCATGCGGTTCTGTCGTTTGGTGGGAAGATGCCAACGACCAGACCACGACGATGGTGATGCTGTTGCAGACTTTCGTCCACTCCCGAATGGGATCTTGGTATTCCGACCTGATAGCAGGATGAGTTGGATGTGAAGGGCAAGAGGGACGCGACGCACGATAGCGATAACGGACATGAGGGGTAGCATGTGGAGGTTGTATGCCTGGCCCAGACGTTCTATGCACTGGCGCATGTCAATATCTCAAGCGACAATGATGCTCAGTCGCCAGGTGCAGGACGGAAGAACTTGAGGAAAAGCACACCATGGGTTGATTGGGTTGGACAAATAAGGAAGGTGAACCGAACGGGATCGATCGAATCGATCAACGACTCTTGCTTCCGTCGCTCCAACGAACCTGGTCCCAAGCCTGGTCCTCGAATTCCAAAGATACGAGAGATATAGCTAGAAGGTACGTCACCGGTCTTTCCGACAATTAGAGAGACAGATGGAATGCACCGATCTTGTAGAGCACGAATACGACTCCACTTGGGCGGCCTTTCTTTCATACGGCTCCTTGCGCCATGTCCATAGGTTCAAGCACATCAAAGACACGCCCAGTCTCGTGCACTCACCATCTTCAATCTCTTCGACATCTCAATGGATCTCAATCCTCCATCTCGATATCCCTGCACCGGCGGATGATGACCCTTGTTTCCATGTTACATTTCCGCAGGGTCGAGCGAGGACACCCCTCTTCCAAGGCCATTTCCCACATCTTCAATGTCCCATGGCCCCGCTCTCCTAGCCGCTCGCCATCACCTCCATCTTCAGATATCTTCCCAACGGCCTCGGGCGGCGTGCTAGCATTATCTCCGAGCTGGACGTGGCCTGCACTGATTCGCCTGTCTCACCTTCCTTCCCGCGCATGTCCAAGATGTTCCCGAGCGTACCAACATACATCGTCCCACCCAGCGCACGGTCCTCCTTCCAGACGCACCCCACCCGCGCCACCACACTCAGCTCACCCGCATTCCTGCACTCCCCGACCGAGTCCACGCACGCACCTCCACTACCACCTCCGCCCCAGCGCATCATAGTGACTTCCCCACAGGTATTCGAGCCGCGCACCCCACGGCTCGCCCGACAGAAGGCGCGCCAGAGCCCTCCGATCCCGCTCTCATTCGTCTTGGCGCACGTCCCGCGCTCGCGGCTGCCCGTCCTAGCCCGCGTCTCGAAGCGCTTCAGCGCCGCCGCGCAGCTCGCGCTCTACCGCACGCTCGAGCTGTCCGCAGACGATGCGGACGCCTGCGTCGCGCGGCTAGCAGGCGCGCCACATCTCGCGGCGCTCGTGATGACGCTGACGCTGCGCGCCTACCCGCCTGCGCACGGCCCGTCTTTCGTACTCGCGCTGGCGTTGGCGCTCCGCTCCATGCGCGCGCTGTCGGCGCTGACGCTACCAGCCTTCGACGCGGAGCTGCTCTCCGCGGCGCCGGGTACGCTCACGCATCTCACGCTGCTCGCAGACACGCTGCCCTACGCGTTCTTCGACGGTTTTCTCGCCGCGCCCGCGCGTGCGCGTCTCACCCACCTTGCTCTACCCCACTTCGTCGGCGTGCCCCCCGCAGCGCAGGACGTCCCCTCAGCCGCCGTGCCGCGCCTTGCCGTACTCGATAGCAGTCCTGGCCCCGCGGCCGCGCTCGCTCCTGGCCGTCCGCTCCGCCGCGTGACGCTACACATTGCGAGCACGCTGTACGACGGCCTTCGCCCCGCGGCCCTGTTTGGTGCGCTCGGCGGCGAGCTGAAAGAGCTCGGACTCGTACTCGCGCCCGACGTGGACGTGCGCACGCGTGGGCGGTTATTGGGCGCGCTGGGAACTACAGGCGCGGGATTGGAGGTACTCGAGCTGAGTCTCGACGGCACTTCAGATGAGGTACGCGTCGGTTGCCCCCCCTCGGCTCTTTCTCTGACTGATTAGTATTAGGTCTCGCTTCAAGCGCTGTACAAGCAAGTCGGTTCCCTATTACCGAACGTGCAGGCGCTCCGTACGCTCCGCCTGCGGACTTCTCTGCCAACTGAGGCTGCCAAGTCGGAGGAAGGACCGTCGCGTCTCGCGCTGTGGACACGACCTCCACTGGGATCGGGATTACGCTGCGTCGTGTTTCCTTCGGGGGCTCATTGGGAACTTGAACGGGGGGAGTGGGCACGTGTGAACTGAAATAATGCACTTTTTTCTTCTCTTTTTTTGGATGTTTTCTTTGCGCGCATATCTTTCTCATTTTATAGTCACACTCATTACGACTTGACCTTTTTCTATGGTGAAAAGGGTTCGGGTCTCCATCCAAACGGCCACACTCTCGTTTTTGTTGATCCTGCACGATCGCTACCCGATATCCTCGCATTATAGCTGTCTATAGTTCCGTCGTAAAGCTCATTCATCACGTTACTCCCACCGTGTATATAACACGTACTAAGCAACTCATCAACTTGTCTAAACACCCCGATCGCGCGCTTCGCTCCTCTTAAGAAGAGCTGCACTACTTATTGGCCAAGTACAATACAATCGAATTCACGACGAACTTGCAGCGAGCATGTATCAGAAAAAATGCACATTTACACACACCGGTATTTCCGGTGGAAGATAAGTATATTACATTGAGAGACGTTACTCTACTGCACCATAAGCTGATTTCAGCCAACCTAACCGAGTCGACCACCACCTTTCGGAAGTTCGATTTACTATAAACAGTGATAGCAAATACGCATTTCAGCCGATATAATGCGACCGTCTGCGCCCCCGCGCGGCTTGTACACCATGAGAAGGCGGAAGAGTACGGTACGCTGGTGCCAAAGGCGCTGATACCGGGGGACCGAGACCGTAACGTTGGGGTAGTGATGCGGAGGTGCTTCAGCCGGACATGTGAGAGAGAAGGGACGGGGAGGCACGTACCGATCTTGTTGAGTGCGAACACCCTGGACCGCTTGACCTCCGCCTCGCGCCGGCGCACGTCCTCCTCGACCAGCCGGCCGGGGCACCCAGCTGGGTAGAGCGTGGGCTCAGACAACACCGTCACTCGCGTCCTGCGGAGGAGAATGGGGGGGACGGATTAGGGGCTAGGTCGGCGAGCAAGACGGTACGCTCTTCCCCTGCGTCGTTGCACCCGAGATCAAGCAGGCGGGCACCTGGACCCTTTTTCGAGTTCTGAGCCAGACCGACGTCATGAACGACAATAATTGGATGCGTACTTCATTTGAGGGATAGACTTGGTTTGTCGGTGTTGAGAAGGTCACAAGGGTGGTTGGATAATTTCTGATGACTCGGAATTGGTGTAATCAAGAGGGATGAGAAAGGTTGGCGAGGTCGAGTCGACCCCGTGTCATCAGAGAGTTGACGGGAGTTGGGGCATGTTGAGAACGTCACGTGGCAGGTTGCGCATTGTGCGTCTCACGACTGTACTTGCCTTCATCCGTTGCTCGTACATCCATCTACTTCATCAGAGTTCTTCACACAGCACTCAAGTATAAACAACCAAATTCATCATATCTGGCATGGAATCGAATTCGCGATCTCTAACTGATATGGACGATCAACCTCAGTTAGTCGAACAACTTCCTCTTGGACATAAGCTGACCGATTCACGAACAGAGTTATTCATTTAAAAGGTATATTGGACCTACCTTTGGTTCTCGGAATAATTAATATAGTTGCGTAGAAATATCTGTCGATTTTATCGAGACACGTCCTACATCCGATCTCGAGCTCGTGTTCAAGGACGATGCCGGCGCCACACGCAAGTCTAACAAATTCAAGAACGGCGCCCTCGTTCGTTGGAACCTTAACATGTTCGTATCATCGGCCGTGTTTGCACTCACCGTCGAATGCTAATTTATTCCGCGTAGCTATCTTAAGACCCACACCAGTGCTACGTTGACCATCCAGCGACTCGGAAGACTTTTCAAGATAAGGGTTGCTCAGGTTTCTGTCAAGTTTAAGCCATACAAGTTCGGAGACGACAAGGTTGTCCGTCTGGAAGGTTGTCATGTCTTGTTTTCAGTACAGTCCACTTCTTGCTAAGCGGCTTCACAGATAGCAAGCATCGCGTTACCGTGACTTTTTTGTACAGGAAATCTAAATCCGTGAGTCTTTGGTTGTTCTCTGGTGCCAGAAAGCCGTCGAATTGCTCCTATAGCCGGCAGACGTCACTCGCGTTCTTGGCTCTCAGACCACCTTCACAAACACCATCGCTCCAATGGATACCCAGCAGTCGCGTCGTCGAATTCCAGAAGTCCAGTTTCGAGTGCTCATTATAGGAAGGGCCAACGCAGGCAAGACGTCGATCCTGAAGAGAATCTGCGAAACGACAGAGAGCCCCGTCATTTACCGGGGAGAGGAGGAGGTATGTTGTCCGACCTTTTTGTCTGCGAATCTGATCTCACTGCGACCAGGTTAAACTCGACCCGTCCATGGATGTAAGTGACAGTGGGACTCTCTTTGGTTGCCTCTAAATGTAGCCAGCGAGGCGAGCACAGGATCGACGACGAACTTGTGTTTTCCAATCATCGGGGCTATGTTTTCCATGACTCTCGCGGGGTCGAGTCAGGGAGCGCAGGGGAACTCGACATTTTGCGCAAATTCATTGAAAGCAAGTGTGGAGAAGGGCGACTGCGAGACAGATTACATGCTATATGGTTGGATTCCCGAGTATTCGCGATTTCGACAACTGACGGTCATATTTTGAGGTACTGCGTGCCAATGGACAACCAGCGACCACAGCTCGATCTCAAATATTTCAACGACATCTGTCCTGAACGGAATGGTGCGTCATTACGGAGATTCTGGACTGTATTTAACAAATAATGTTCAGTCCCTGTGATTGCTGTGTTTACAAAGTACGATCAATTTCGGCGAAATGTCCAAATCCATGTGGAGGATTTCGGAAGCCCAGACGACGATATACTCGATGTGGCCGAAAAACGATTTCAAGAGCACTACGTGAGCCCCCTTGGTGACGATGTCAGATTCGTGCGATTAGAAGGTAAGTTGAGAGACAAATACCAAAGTTAGGTGCTAATTCTTTTCGGCAGAAATGCACAAGCAAAGTCTGGGCTGCGATAAGCTTATTGAGGCGACGGCTGCAGCTTTGAATGACGACATCGTCGTATTAATGCTTTGGCTGTGCAGAGGGGAAATGTAGAATTGAGTGTTAAAAGTGCGTTGAAGCGGTGAGTGCACCAATCGAAGGGGCGAAGTGCGCGACAATGACAACACTGTAGTGTCTCTTCCCACACTGGCATGGACACCAAAGATATTGTCCGGGAATGTCTTTTCCCGTTTCCGTACATCTGGGTAAGTTAATAAAGTCTTAAATTGTGACGCATGGCTCATGATGGTTGATGCCGCCTAACTCGTAGTGGGTGAGTGCCAGCTCTCACTCGCGGTTTCAAGATCGGCTGACCTGACCATGCACCATGGTGCTCTGCGATCCAGTTGGTAAGCAGCTACCGTCCCGCTACGTTTAAATCTTACTGACAACACCTGTCCTTGGCTCTGCAGTCCGTGAGTGGCTGCCGTGGCTCGCTGTGTTTGAAGCCTGCTGACGACGCCTGTCCTCGGCTCTCCAGTTGGTCAGTGGCTGCCGTGGCTGGCTGTGTTTGAAGCCTGCTAACGACGCTTGTCCTCGGCTCTCCAGTCCGTGAGTGGCTGCCGTGGCTGGCTGTGTTTGAAGCCTGCTGACGACGCCTGTCCTCGGCTCTCCAGGAAGTGAGTGGCTGCCGTGGCTCGCTGTGTTTGAAGCCTGCTAACGACGCCCGTCCTCGGCTCTCCAGGAAGTGAGTGGCTGCCGTGGCTCGCTGTGTTTGAAGCCTGCTGACGACGCCTGTCCTCGGCTCTCCAGTTGGTGAGTGGCTGCCGTGGCTCACTGTGTTTGAAGCCTGCTGACGACGCATGTCTCGGCTCTCCAGCCCGTGAGTGGCTGCCGTGGCTCGCTGTGTTTGAAGCCTGCTGACGACGCCTGTCCTCGGCTCTCCAGCCCGTGAGTGGCTGCCGTTGTTCGCTGTGTTTGAAGCCTGCTGACGACGCATGTCCTCGGCTCTCCAGTATGTGAGTGGCTGCCGTGGCTCGCTGTGTTTGAAGCCTGCTGACGACGCCTGTCCTCGGCTCTCCAGTATGTGAGTGGCTGCCGTGGCTCACTGTGTTTGAAGCCTGCTGACGACGCCTGTCCTCGGCTCTCCAGTCCGTGAGTGGCTGCCGTGGCTCGCTGTGTTTGAAGCTTGCTGACGACGTCCGTCCTCGGCTCTCCAGGAAGTGAGTGGCTGCCGTGGCTCGCTGTGTTTGAAGCCTGCTAACGACGCCTGTCCTCGGCTCTCCAGTTGGTGAGTGGCCGCCGTGGCTGGCTGTGTTTGAAGCCTGCTGACGACGCCTGTCCTCGGCTCTCCAGTCCGTGAGTGGCTGCCGTGGCTCACTGTGTTTGAAGCCTGCTGACGACGCCTGTTCTCCTCGGCTCTCCAGTCCGTGAGTGGCTACCGTGGCTCGCCGTGTTTGAAGCCTGCTGACGACGCATGTCCTCGGCTCTCCAGAGAGTGAGTGGCTGCCGTGGCTGGCTGTGTTTGAAGCCTGCTGACGACGTCTGTCCTCGGCTCTCCAGCCCGTGAGTGGCTGCCGTGGTTCGCTTTGTTTGAAGCCTGCTGACGACGCATGTCCTCGGCTCTCCAGGAAGTGAGTGGCTGCCGTGGCTCGCTGTGTTTGAAGCCTGCTGACGACGCCTGTCCTCGGCTCTCCAGTATGTGAGTGGCTGCCGTGGCTCGCTGTGTTTGAAGCCTGCTGACGACGCCTGTCCTCGGCTCTCCAGTCCGTGAGTGGCTGCCGTGGCTCACTGTGTTTGAAGCCTGCTGACGACGCCTGTTCTCGGCTCTCCAGTCCGTGAGTGGCTACCGTGGCTCGCCGTGTTTGAAGCCTGCTGACGACGCATGTCCTCGGCTCTCCAGTCCGTGAGTGGCTGTCGTGGCTCACTGTGTTTGAAGCCTGCTGACGACGTCTGTCCTCGGCTCTCCAGTATGTGAGTGGCTGCCGTGGTTCGCTGTGTTTGAAGCCTGCTGACGATGCCTGTCCTCGGCTCTCCAGCCCGTGAGTGGCTGCCGTGGTTCGCTTTGTTTGAAGCCTGCTGACGACGCCTGTTCTCGGCTCTCCAGTCCGTGAGTGGCTGCCGTTGTTCGGTGTGTTTGAAGCCTGCTGACGACGCCTGTCCTCGGCTCTCCAGGAAGTGAGTGGATGCCGTGGTTCCCTTTGTTTGAAGCCTGTTCACGACGCCTGTTCTCGGCTCTCCAGGTAGTGAGTGGCTGCCATGGCTCGCTGTGTTTGAAGCCTGCTGACGACGCCTGATCTCGGCTCTCCAGTATGTGAGTGGCTGCCGTGGCTCGCTGTGTTTGAAGTCTGCTAACGTCGTCTGTCTCGGGCCTTCAGCTAGTAAGTTGCTCTTTATTATGCTGCGTTTGTTTTTTTCGTCGATCACACCTGTTACTTTCCATTGATCGTACTCACCCCTTCCCTACTAGCCTGTGCGTGGATACTCTCATTTCCAGCTTGTTAATGACTTGTTCACATTTGGTTTTTCAGTTTGTAAGTTCTCTGCCATACGTTTACTCAACCAAACATCTCACTTCTTCATAAGGTAGACCAGATTATGTCGTTTCCAACCATTCAGAATGTGTTTGCATGTATTGTTGTCATTTGTCCCTTGCTAACCATATTTATTTCTCTAGCTCCCCCCCACCAGTCTAGGCGGTTATCATTTGATCTTTGGTATTTCCCTTTACCGATTTTAGGGTGTATTTGACGCTTGTTGAAGCTGTTATCCTCATCTTGAAGCATGCTACTTTCTTACGTCTTTCAGACATGTCAGCCGAATCAGCTTTAACCCACGCGGAGGCTCAGTATCGCGAAGGAAATATTGACTCGAAGATCCGACAACACCTTACTGCACCTTCTCAACAGCACTCTGACGAGTCGTTTGCGCGCTTTATTATGGCTATTGATCTGGTCCGTTTGTTCTTGCATCTGTTACCAAAATATTTTCTCAAGCTTTTAGTTCCGTCTCAGTCTTTGGCTGAAATCACATTTACGTAGAAAGGATCGTTGTTTTACGCCATTCTGGGAATCAATATTCCCGTGCGAGTTTATTTTCTTCGTGCAGTTGACAAGGAAGGACAAGTGCATCTACTGCCGAATGGTCCAAGAATCGTACTAGTTGGGCCATGTATGATTTGTACGATTAAACCTGATGTCCTAGACCGCCTCCATGCCCATTCATCTACTCGTGCTGCATCTGTTGCTGTCCCAGCGGCCTCTAGCAGAGGTCGCGGCGGTCGTAGAAGTAAATACAAATACGGGGCACATAGTGGCGGTGGGGAGTGCGTCGCCTGGACTCATGTGGAACCGCTGCTCGAATATGTGGTCCAGCGTGGCGAGCTTTTTGGGGTCGGAGCTATGGAGCTGCGCGACATGCACATCGTCGGATTGTGCGATCTCCGCAAAGCTCTGCTTTCGAAAAGTCCAGTCAGACAAGTGGAGCGGGAGAAGGGACAGCAGAAGGTGCAGACAGACCTATAGTATGCCTATAGGCGCACAGTGTGTTTCGAAGTTGATCTTGTCCATGAGCGTGAGCGTCATTCTCGGATAAGCTTAGGTGGGCGGTGCTATGAAGAACTGGCCCGCCCCCATCTGCTCTTCGTAAGCGTGCGAGTGCGTGCGAGGGCTGTAGGGATATGGTTTCGTCATTTGGTTTGGGGTTTCTTACGACCAGACCATGATGACGGTGATGTTATCAAGAAAACACGCTCTCACATGGATGCTTGGTGTCCAGACTGGGAGTTTGAGTTGGACGGGCGGGACGGATCAGAACAGTGGACACGCGACGCACACTGAGGACAACGCAGATATGTAGATCCGGCTCAGGAGTTCTATGCACCAGTGGGCGTATTCTAGGTGGAGACAACGATTCGAGAGCAACTTGAACTGAAGATACCCAATAATACAAGTGTGTGCGGGTTTCAAGTGTAGGCTAGAGGGAGACGGCTGAAGCTGAAGCCCCACTTCTCCGCATACATGTACACCCCACTATTGCCCCACTCAAGGCCTCTCGAGATGAGTTGCCACTCTAAGCCTGTCGAACGTGCAGGCGCTTTGCACACTCCGTCTGCGGGCCACGTGGCGATCGAGGTTGCCAAGCCGGAAGAAAGCCCGTCACGTCTCGCACTGTGGAGGTAGGGTCTGCTGAGATCGCCGGCATCACGCTGCGTCGTGTTTCCTTCGGGGGCGCACTGGAAACTCGAGCGGGAGAAATGAACCAAATTCATGTACGCTCATTTTTGTTCTCGTTTTTTTTTTTTGGATTGAGGAGAAGGTACTGGTCTCCCCATACCGTTGTCATCCACCCTCTCCCTTTGTATTGATCCCTGCCCGATCGCTACTCGATATCCTCGCATTACAGCTGTCTATAGTTCCGTCGTACATCGCGTCATTCCCACTGTGTACATAACACACGACACGTACTCGGAAACTCATAAACCCGTCTAAACTCTCCTGAATCGCGTGATCTGTCCGAGTCGCCCAGTACAGTACGACAGAATGTTGCAATGAGTAGGTATCAAAGAACAAAACATACGTACACAAACTGGTGTTCCCGGTGATGGTGGGAGATGAATCACATCGAGACCTTACAAGTTTACAGTCATTCGGGACCAGCCGGGACAGTAACAGTGCATATAGCATAGGCACGTACCGATTTTGTTGCGTGATCACGAACCGAACCCTTGCCCTCCTCCGCCTCGCACCAGCACAACCTCCTAGACCAGCTGGCCGCAGCACCCAACCAGGTCGTGCGCGTCAAGCACGAGCAATACGGCAGCAGGGCTACAGCTGTTCCTCCGTCTTGCCGTTCCTGCCATGCCCTGCTCCGACATAGCGAATGAAACGTGGATAGCTGCATCAGCTACTCGCCATCGTTACGTCTTGGTGCACTGAGTCGTGCGGCTGAGACTGAGTGGAACGGATCAGTTGCCAGGCTGGCAAGGAAGTACTCAGGTAAGTACTGATGGAAGGCGACGGACAGCAGATGTACGGAGCGCTTGCGCAGCTTTGGTGCACCGCGAACTTTGAGATCGAGCGTACCTGAAATCCTTTGTGAGTTGCGAGCCTCCGCGATGTTAGCCGCAATGTCATGCGCGACGAAAATCTGATGCGTACTCCATTTGAGGGCCAGGGCTTGGCCTTTTTTTCGAGTCCGTTGAGAGGGTTATAAGGTCGATTGAGGATGGTGCTGCCGAATTCCCCATGGTGAATTGATATGAACGAGAGGTATGTGAGAAGGGTTGGGGCGTCAGCGCTTCAGCCCCGGGATATTTGAGAGGAACGCCAGCAGTCACAGATCGAGCCAAACGACGTAGTCGACTACCACATGTCATCGGGTGTTGAGGCCTTTGAGGATGAGAGATACGAACTGGCGGTGTCAGGATGTAGTCATGAACGAGAGACTGTGGAAGGGTAGATAACGGCTCCGCCTCGCTCACTTGTCTCGTCGGCCTGGTCTTGGCTATGAGGCAGCGCAATGGGTCCATCCTAGAGCCTCTCACGGCCCTCTTGCGTCTTCAGCTTCAACTACTTCAGGATCCGTAGCTTGTGCATCTGCTTCATTTATCCGAAAACTTGGATAAGGCAGGGGGGTGGAAACAGACGACTACGCACCATTTGTCTGAACACGAACACGAGCCGCTTTTCCTCCGTCTCGCAACTGCGCATTTCCTCCTCGACCACTTGGCGCGCGGCCAGTCAGGTCGTGTACGAGCACAACGTCGACCTCGTCGGTGACCTCGTGCAGCTCGCGGATGTAGTCCCGCCGCGACTGCTCTTTCATCTTGCTGCTCCCGACAGAGACACAGCGAACAGGATGTTGTGCATGGTGGTGGTCGACGTTAGCCACGCGAGTGACGAAAGCGTGGGCTCAGGCGCCATCATCGCATCTTTGTATCGTGGGTCGCGCGGTGAAGGCTGGGCGGATCGGATCGATGGTGGCAAGGTTGGTGAGTCAGATTGACGGGGATAGACGGCAATCGTACGGAGTATCTGCGCTGCGTACTTTGTGATGAGGCAGGTGCGCTGCTCCCGGACCTTTTTGAGTTCTGAGCTGACCCAATGTTATCCCCGTTGTCCTGAGCAACGAAACTTGCTTTACCTGAGGGGTAGGCTTGATCGCTTTTGTGAGGACTACAATATTGAGAGGGAGGTGGTGCCGAGTTGACTGTTTCTTCTAATGATGGGTTAGCGTAAATGAGAGTTGTGAGAAGGGGTTGGAGAGTCGAACTGGCGGTAGTATTTGAGAGAAACGCCAGTGACCGCAAGTCGGGCCAAAGACGTAGTGGAACACCTATGTCATCGGGAGAACAAAGTACGTGAGTTGACGGTGCCAGGATGTCGTCATGGACGAGAAGCTGTAGAGGAACAGACAACAGAGCTCTGCCCCAGACTCGCCTGGCATGGGCGATGCTGCCAAATTTCACGTGCAAGTCTCTCACGGCCTCCTTCCGTCATCGTTGTAGGTCCGGCAAAACGTTCTATGCATTGATAGGTGATATGTCACCGATCTGAAGGAAGCCACAGTCCACGGGGCGAATAGGTACTGTAAGGAACGGAGTACACCGGTGTTATTGCCCAGAGATAAGATCTGACTCCGATCATCTGAGCCAGGTCAAATAAGGAAGGGAACTGATCGATCGTGTGATCCATCGACGGGATCAAAGCGATCAGCAGCTTGAGCTTGAACTCTTGCTTCCGTCACACTGTCGACGACGGGGTTGTTGCGTGACTGTCGTCGAACTCCAGGGGTCCAGTTGCAAGTCCCAATTATAAAGAGTGACACAACAGTGAACCCCATTATCTACCGGAGATATATATTCTTGGAGAAGGGAGAAGGTACGTGGCCTGAGCCTGTTGTCTGCGAGTCTGATCTCACTGCCGACTAGGTTAAACCGCCCACGGATTTTAGTGAATATCTTACTTTTCTTTGGTTCTAAACATGGAGCCAGCGATGCGAGCACAGCATCGACGACAAATTTGTGTTCTCCGATCATCCAGGCCACATTTTTCACGACTCGTAGAATTGAAGCACAAGGAACTCGGGTTTTTACAGGTATTCATTCGACGCAAGTGTGGAGAAACGCCAGTGCGAGACAGATTGCATGTGATATGGTTTGGACTCTCTAGTGTTCACGATTACGACGACTGACGGTTATATTTTCAGATACGGCGCCACCCTTGGCTAGCTCTCGCTGCAGCACTGTACAAGCAGCAAGTTGCTAAACGTGCAGACTCTCTCCGCCTGCGGGCTACTCTGGCCACTGAGGTTTCCAAGGCGGTAGAGGGCCCTGTTGTTCCTCACACTGTGGACATAACCTTCCATTGGGATCCGGCATCGCGCTTGCGCCGTGTTTCCTCCGGGCGCTCACGGAGGAGCCCAGGGGGGGTGCGCTGCGCGCGTGGGCCACTTGAGCTCGTTTTCTTCCCTTTTTTTTGTTTTCTTCGCACGGTATGTTTTTATCTCTTATCACACATTGTGACCTGGCCTTTTCTTGAAGAGATGGACGCCGGTATTCTCATGCTGCTGCCATCCAGACGGCCACACTCCTTTTATTTTTGTCAATCCCTGCACGATCGCTACCCGATATCCTCGTATTATAGCTGTCTATAGTTCCGTCGTAAAGCTCGTATACATCATGTTATTCTCACTGTACATGTCACAACGCGTACCAACAATAGCACTTTTCTCTTGTTTCTATACCGTCACCTCTATCTTGACCTAGTTAGCACGCTCTCGGGACCACGAATATGCATCGATGATGCCGTTCCCACTTCAGCTCCTGTGTGCATGACTCCAGCAACATCACCACCGCCTCCTCCGCTCTCGGGCATGCAACTCCAAGTTCACGCCATTGCACGCATACACGAGGAGGCTTGACTAGGGATGGTCGAGATTCAGCCCTCCTGGAGACGTAACGACGAGGGGAGCATAAGTTAATGAGGAAAGAAAAGGAGGACTGGAAGCAAACCGACTTTGAGGTGATGATCCGTGCTGAGTGCGAACATGTTCGTGAATTCCAGCATCATGTTGAATGTGGGCAGACGAGCATTCTTCAAATCTTGAGCATGTGTCTGGGGGAGGATATCTACGACACGCAGCGGAGAGGTGTTGGAGTGGAGCCGAGATTGGAGGAAGAGCATAGAACGTATATCATCGGACGTGAGGTTGTCGACGCCCTCCGGCTTAACCGCGTTACGCAGGAGTTGAAGAGCACATTTCATCCCTGCGTTCCCTCGTCATTGTCAAAGATGACACCGGGAGAGTCGACTATCCGCAACACACGCTCGAGCTGAACATCTCGTGAGTCTTTCATACGTCCCGCCGGCCGACATGCCACGGAACGCACCTTCCTGTGCGCGTCTTAACGAGGGTCACTATCGAGTGGGCACGAAAAAAGAAAGCGGCCCACCTTACATGCTCGGGGGTGTTGATTAAACTGGCTTTTCCGACGTTCGGGAGACGACGACGCTCAACAGTGACGCTCGGTTGTATGAAGGAGAAGGAGAACGCAAGTGCAGTGCTGAGGAAGAGGATAGTGCGCTGGTGCGAGCCCACGGAGCGGAAGGCCATCGTCGGGGCGGAGGTGTTACAGCGCATGCCTAAGCACTCTTCGCATGGCACCGAGTCTACCCAACAATTTTTGAGAGTGTAGAGGGATGGAGACAGACGACGTGCGACAAAAAATCGGGTGTATACTTCACTTGAGGGGTCGGCTTGGTTTATTTTGGGTGTTACAAGGTCGATTGAGAAAGGTGCTGCCGAGCTGGCTGTTCCTTCCTCTTTGCGAGTCACTGCCTTGCTTTCCGTTTAGGTTCAGTATGGCGCCGGGAGGGAAGGAGGCCGGCGCATGTGAGGCTGTGGCAAGGAAGCAACTAAGCTGGCGGACTGCACAGAGACTGGGCTGAAGCACGAAGTGCTTCTCGATCGGGGATGAGGGGTTCTCGTTTCCGAGGCAAGGTCGCGACGGGCGGGTGGGCCCGGAGCGAGCTGATGAGGGTCGGAAAACGGGAGCCTCATCACCGATCCCTTGGCAATTACTGGGCATGGCGGGCGGGTGAAATAAAAGTGTTCTGGTTCCTTGAACCAGTCGAGAGCTTGAGAGGACGGAGGGTAGCACGAAAGAGAGGATGCGAGCACGTGCCGCCCCGTCCGTTCACTCAAAGACTACGCTCTTTGCCGGTGCTCCTTCGTCACTCTGGCAGAGACCGGCCACATTATGAACTGGGTAAAGGAGAGGGATGTGAGAAAGGTCGGAGCATTGGCCAAAGGGGTATTTGAGAGCCACAAGTCGGGCCAAACGGCGTAGTCGACTACCCTATGTCATTGACGAGGACAAGAGACGTGAATTGGCGTCATGAATGAGATTAACGAGAAGACGCGTAGACTCGGACCGAAGCGGTCTGCCCATTTTCGCACGTGCTTCGGTCTTTACCGAGGTGTACCTCGGACGAATCGAGGATCCATCGACTCTCAGTGATTCAGATCTATATTCAGACCCTCGATTACCTGCTATCCCAACTACTTACAGTACTTGTAACCAATGTGTAGTAAGCCCCAAAACCGTCCCTTCCAAAATACCGCTGCAGCACGTGTCAGGCCCTGCCGCCGCTTTGTGCCCCACGCAGGCGCGATGTTATCGTCCGGCAGTGTCGTCGGACGACCTCGTTTTTAGGCGGGTAATGCGGCGACTATGTCGAGCTCGTGTCCCACGGTGGGCACTCCCTCTCTCCGTGCTAGCGCTTGGATGACGCATCCCCGTGCACCGCCGTTGGATCAGGAGAGAAGGGAGATGTGTTCGATTTCGAAACCCAGTAAATGTCCACGCCATTGCCCATTAACCTACTCGCACAGCGGCCCCTGCTTCTGCTAGACCGCGCGGGAACAGCAGGTGAGGAGGTTGGGGCGGTCGCAAAGGTGGATGCAGATGCAGATAGGATGCGCATCCTGACGACCTTTATCAGGTAAGATACGAGAAGGCGTGCATCAGCCTGTAGTGAAGCTCTGTCCTCAAAACTTCTAGTCAGACAAAAGGGTCGGGAGAAGGTGGTCAAGTGCACGTACGCCAAATGACGCACGTAGTGTCGACGTCAGTCCTGTTCGCGCGTGAAATTGTCACGAACGTCGTGCGTAGGAGCGTACCGAGGGCCTCATTCATGCGCTTGTAGATTAGCGTGAGTGTGCGGTGCTCGGACTGTCTGTAGGCCGTGAGATACTGACCTGCTTCGTCTGCTCTGCATGCGTGCGGGGGCTGCAACGCAGGGATGCTGCTCGATTATCTGGTGAAAAGCTGCTTACGACCATGACACGCTGACGGTGATGTCGTCGAACAGGCAGACTGAGTGGGGTGCGGAGAGTAAGCGGATGTATACCAAACCTGAAGATGTAGATCTAAAGCTTCATAGATGTAAGGCGACCGTCTGCGCCTCTCGCTCAGCTTGTACACTTCGAGAATGCGGAGGGGAGAATCGGTGTAGTAGCAGTGGTGATCCCTGCGCTGGTACTAGAGCGAGGAGCGAGAGCGTAACGTTGGGGTCATGGGGCGGAGGTGCTTGGGCGGAGGTGCTTCAGTCATGTGCAGGCATTTTCGCGTAGCACCAGGGAAGAAGGGGTATGGAGACGAAAGGCACGTACCGAGCTTGTTGAGGGCTAACACGAACCCCCCAGGGCCGCTTGCCCTCTGCCTCGCGCCTGCGCACGTCCTCCTCAACAGGTTGGCTGCGGCATCCAGCTGGGTCGTGCGCATCAAACATGAGAGATACGGTGGCAAGCTTACCAGTCGTAGAGTTGCTATGGGTGCTCCTTTGTCTTTCCGCCCCTGGCTGGTGCCTACTCCGACGCAGCGGATGGGACGTCGCGCATGGCGGCGGAAGCTACGCGAATGACAAGAGCTTGGGCTAAGACGCCATCGTCGCGTCTTCATGACGCAGGTGACGTGGCGGAGACTGGGCGGAACGGACCAATGGCCAGGTCGTTGGCGGGCAAGATGGAGCGGATGATGGTGACTTTGAGATCGGGCAGGCGGGCACCTGAACCCTTTTTGAGTTCTGAGCCAGACCAATGTCAGACGTATTGTCCTGAGGGAGGATAATTGAGTGCGTACTTCACTTGAGGGGTAAGCTTTATTTGCATCTGTTGAGAAGCCACAAGGATGATTGGCGGTGGCGTTGTCGAGCTGACTGTCTCTTGCAATGATAAGTGAGAGAGATGAGAAAGATTAGAGCGTCAGCCCCAGGGAATCCAGGGACATTTGAGAGTCCACAAGTCGAGCCAAACAGCGTGGTCGAGTATGTGTCATCGGAGAGTATCGGAGAGTTGAAGACAAGAGACGGGAGTTGGCGGTTCCTGGCTTGTTGGCTCAGGTGGTCCCACGCGTCGCTCGTACATCTTTGCTTCATCAGAGTTCTTCACACAATACCCGAGCTCAACAAACCAAATTTCCCATATCCTGGGATAAAATAGAGCTCACGATCTGCAACTGATATGGACGATCAAGATCACTTAGTCAAGCAGCTTCCACTCGAGCATAGGCTGACCGATTCACGAACAGAGATATTCATTTGAAAGATATATAGGACCTACCATTGTCTCTGGGCAGAATTGATATAGCTGCGCAGAGATGTCATCAAGAGACGACCTACGTCCGACTTCGAGCTCGTTTTCAAAGACGATGCCGGTGTCACACATAAGTCGAACAAATTCAAGGACAGCATCCCTTTTTTTTTTTTCGAATCCATTAGAGTGCGCCTTGGGGTACATGGCCCTATGTGGCACTTTGACAAATAAATGGTCCTCCCTGTCCCTGTCCTACTACTTCCCGTTTATTCCCACTTCACACTAGAACACCTCCCCGCTCCTCGAGAGGAGCGGCTTTGCAATTCGTCAAGTGTTGAGCATACCTGTAACGCCGCCACTGGCGTGAGTCCGACTTGGACCGTGAAAGGGCGTTTAACGACTTAGCGGATTCGACCTTCGATTGGTCACGTGACACGAATACACGGCCTCAAGGTGCACGTGATCGTAAGGGGCACTAGGGCAAGTTCCACTAGGCGTATTCGGAAGACGACTTGCTCTACTAGAGACAAGCGAACGAGGTAGCACACACTCAAGAGAAGGAAGAGGGCGGGATGCGTATTGGCTATTGAAGAAGACCAAGATGAGGATCCTTGGTCTTCGATGCGTACTACTTATACAGATATGAGGCAGCTTTAAAGCTCCTCTTGAAACGAGACGACGAGTAGCGTAAGTAGCTCGAACCCTACTACGACTACTACTAGGATAGTACCACCACAAACATGTGATACTACGGCTGACTGATACGAGTAGTCCATGACTGATTACGACTTACTAAGGGAGTCATCACCGTACAGTAAGCGTCCACAAACCGGACCGTGACATCACCCCCTTTTCAGCTGCGACGACCGCGTCGCCGAGTGGGTCCAACACCTCCCATCCATCCTTCCTGCACCTCTGTGACTCTGTCCCACGCGTTCGCCATCTCCAGTCGGAACTTGCTGCGGCTGACTTCCCCCTGAACCCCACCGAGCGCCTGGGACAAGGCGTGGAGCCGTTGTTCCATCCTCTCAGCCTCGCGCTTGTAGGCGCGGTAGCGGTGCAGCTCGGCCTTCAGACTTACGTCCTTCAGCTCGTTGACGGCGCGATCCACTCGGTGCTGGTTACTGTGTCTGCCGACGAAGGCGTACATGTCTTCGGCGAGATAGTGGGGCTTACCGGCCTCGCGTACCTGCGGCTCGGCGTACAGCGGCTTGGAGTACACCTTGTCGCTGTCGTCCATGAGGGCGAGCACCAGGGGGTCCGGGTTCATGACGACCTGGACGTAGGTCGCCTGGGTCGTGGTGCCCGCGGCGTCGGTGATAGGGTAGTGGACAAAGTCCACTCCGCGGTTGTGTTTGTATCCGTAGGGGGCGTGACGCGAGCTGCCACCGAGGTAGTGCAGACGTGCAGCTGGGTATGGCGCTGCGTCGGTGTCGATGGTGACGTCGCCGCGGTACAGCGGACGTCCCGTGGTGTCGCATGTGTACGGCGTTTCGAGGATGTTGTCAGAGTCGGTGGCGGTGATTATGTAGGGGTGCTCAGCTGGGTAGTAGTCCTTCAGGACTCCTTCGACTTGGTCGTACACTGCCCTCTCAGCATCTCGGTGAACCACCGGCGTCGCCACAGGATTCTCGTTCTCCTTATTGCTGCCGCTCGTAACTGAGATTGCGCCCACTGATGCGCCTCGGGTCTCCAGTCGCGATCCCGCATCCACTCCTCCCATCGCTTCGTCGCCGGACTTCTTCCTCGCCTTTGATCCGGTACTGGACTCGTACTGGGAGAGGTCGAAATGGGGGGCTCTCACCGTCTTGGAGAGCTGCACGAAGCCGACGCACTTCGGCTTCCGTGTAGGGCGTGGCGTTGAGGCGCTGCCCGGTGGTGTCGTCGAGGAGCCAGTAGGTCTCAGGTTCCTCGGGGTGGTCGACGTCGCTGATGCATTGGACGTTGGACAGGGCGGTGCGGAGCTCTTCGTTGGTGAGGTTGCCGAGCCCGAGGGCAGTGACAGTGGAGGAAGTGGAGGCAGTGGGAAGAGACATTGCTGAGTGAGGATGAAGGAATCCAGTGTGAGGAGATGGGGAAAACTCAGCGTTGTCGTTGCTGCTTTTAACTCGGTGAGGTTGCCTTCAAACTCCGCTACGGCTTCGTCCGCGAATACGTCATCCTTATCGACCCACTGATTGTCCGAGTCGGAGTACCCCTTCCATTTCACGAGGTATTGGAGCTTTTTGCTTCTGCCGAATCGCCGAGAGTCTAGAATTCAGTTCGATTTCGTATTCTTCCTCTCCGTCCACAAGATCCGGGGGCAGATGGGGGAAGTTTTTCCCATGCATTGGTGTCTCGCGATAAGGCGTGAGTAAATCGATGTGAAACACGGGGTGAATACTCCACTGCGTGGGAAGTTCCAGCTTGTAATTGACAGGTGACAGTACCTGGATCACACGGAAGGGTCCATGTCCGGCGCGCGGCGAGCTTGGCAGGTCGGTTGATTGGTGCGAAGATGTCGTCCTTCTAGCCAGACTTGGTCTCCTTCTTGGTATTTCGGCGTAGTTCGGTGTTTGATCCACTAGCGCCTGGGCCTTTTTGATCAGTTCCTGGGCGTTCTTCCGGGCTTCTCGGAATTGTTGTAGTCGCGTGAGCACCTGAGGGATAGGGGATGGTTTATCGATCCCAATCAGCGCGCGGATCATATCCCATCATTAGTGCGAATGGGGATGTCCTTAGTGGCCTCGTGTGGCCAGCTGTTATGCGCGAATTCGGCCATTGGGAGGAAGTGCGCCCAGTTATCCTGCCGTTCGTTTGTCCAGAACCTTAGATACTGTTCCAACCACTGATTGGTCCGCTCGGATTGTCCGTCCGTGCGCGGGTGATAGGCGGTCGATATGTTCTGATGAATTCCCAGGATGCGGCATAGTTCTCGGGTGAACTTGGATGCGAATCTGGGGTCGCGGTCGCTGATAATCTTAGTGGGTAGTCCGAACCTCTTGAACACGTGTGCGATGTATAGGCTGCGGTTCCTTCTGCCGTGATCTCCTCGACGCAGGGGATGAATATAGACGCCTTGGTGCAATCGTGGTCCGTTATGGTGAGTATGGAGTCATGACCCTGGGAGACCGGTAGTTTAGTAATAAAGTCTAGGGCTATGACTTCGAACGGCTTAGCGTCGGGGATCGGCGTGATAGGCATCAACGGGGCTTTTCGTGGGGCGATTGTTAACTTTGTGACGTTGACATTCCGCGCATCCCTGGACGTAGTCGGTTACGTGCTTTAACATGTGAGGCCACCAGTAGTGTCGTTCGATGATGCGGGCCGTCCGCTTGATGCCTGGATGTCCGTATATGGGGGGATCGTGATGGTTTTGGATGATGGTGCGGATGTCATTTTGTTCGCCTGTAATGACTCGCGCTCCTTGTCGATACCAGACTCCGTCGATTTCTTGAGTTTGTGAGCATCCACCCACGGTCTGATTCGATCTTCGTCTTGTCGGTGGTTTTCCGCCGTTTGGGTGACCATTTGTCGTATCTGGGTCCGTCGTACGGCAAATACTCTTCCGGGGAGGACTACTACTCCCTCATTGTCTCGGTCTCCTTGGTCGTAGTCGGGTCTTCTGGATAGAGCGTCTGCTCTTCCGTTGTTTACGCCCTTTATGTGGTGGATCTCGAAGTCGTATTCCATCAGTTCAAGTACTTCCCTTGCGACTCGACGACTTATCTTCTGGGGTGATTTCCAGTGCGTCAGATTGAGGTGGTCGGAGAAGATTTTGATTTTGTGGGGTGATCCGGCTAGGTAGGGTCGCCAGTGTCTCAGGGCTTTTACGATGGCAAGCAATTCGAGGTCGTATATGTCGTAGTTGCGCTCGGCTTCGTTGAGCGTGGCCGAATAGTATCCTATCGGATGCCGTTTACCGTCCGCTTTCTTTTGCAGCAGCACGGCTCCCACTGCGTATCCCGAGGCGTCGACTTCCAATTCAAATTGGTCGGTGAGTGTGGGGTGTGCTAACACTGGTTCGGAGGTTACAAGGTCTTTGAGTTTTTGGAAAGCTTTCTCCTCGTCGGCACCCCAGGACCAGTCCGTGTCTTTGCGAGTGAGTCGGTTTAGTGCTCGAGCGTGTGTTGCGAAGCCGCGGATGAAGAGGCGGTAAAAATTGCAGAACCCGAGGAAGGAGCGTACGTCGCGTACCTTCGTAGGGCGGGGCCAGTCGCGTATGCCCGAAATTTTTACCGGGTCCATGCGAGTCACCCCCTTTTCAAGGATAACCCCCAGGTAATCCATCCGCGGTTGGTGGAAGAGGCACTTTTCCGGTTTGAAGTAGAGGTCATGGTCCAGCGCGACTTGGAGAATGTCGCAGACCGCGTCAATGTGCGCTTGCAGACCTGCATTTTCGTGAGTGGCAATGCCGATGTCGTCCATGTAGACTCGGATAATGGTGCCCAGTCGTTCGTGTTTAAGGATGACGGGTGCGCAGATTTCATTCATCATGGCCTGGAAGGTCGCTGGTGAGTTTGTTAAGCCGAAGTACATTACCAACGGCTCGTAGAGTCCGTATTTTGTTTTGAATGCGGCTTTCGGCTCGTCTCCTTCCTTCACGCGGATGTTGTTGTAGCCCCAGCGAACGTCGAGTTTGGTGTAGATGTGACCATTCCCTAGATCATTGATGAGTTCGGCCATGAGTGGTAGGGGGTATTGGTTGCGGATGGTGCACGCGTTGATTTTTCGGTAGTCCTGGACGGGGCGAAGTTTGCCGTCTTTCTTTTTGATGAAGAAGAATGAGGAGGCGTAAGGTGATTTCGATGGACGGATATAGCCCATCTTTAGTTGTTCCTCAAGCCACGTTTTGAGCTGGCCGTCTTCTTCCTGTGACATGGGGTATACTTTGCAGTCAATGCTGGCCGGCGTGCCAGGTTTGAAGTCGATTGCGTGGTCCCACGGTCGGGATGGGGGAAACCTGTGTGATGCTTCCTCATTGAAGATTTTGGCGAAGCGTCGGTATGGTTCGGGGATTTCGGCTACCCCTTTGTCCTGCCGGGCGGCGATGGCCAGTTCGGTGGCCGTTGTCCGTAGTTGGCATGCGTCTTCCAGCTCTGATACGGCGTCTTCTGCTTCTTCCTGGGTCATGGCAGTCGCGAGTATTGTTTGTCGTTCTGCGGGGTGGGTAGACCGAAGGACTACAGGTAGGGCTTCCTCGTGGATTGTGGTGTGTTTCCAACTGATCGTTGGTTCGTAGGCGGCGAGCCAGGGGTACCCGAGCACCAGATCTTCGTCACCGATGTCGGTGACGAGGAATCTCATGACCCTATTAATGCCTTTTGTTTCCACGTCGAGATCGATAAAGTGAGTAATAGACCCAGCTTTATTCTCGGTATTGTCAATGTTCCATATCTTTTTGGGCGATCTAGGGGTTGTAGCCCTAGTCCCATGCGTTTTGCGAACGCGGGTCTTATAAAGTTGTCTGTGGCTCCTGAATCTACGAGCCCTTTTATGTCGGCCATGGAGTAACTGGTGCGAATCGAGACTGGAATTCGAAGCGAACGGAAGCGAGTCATGATTACAGAGTTACAATTAATTGCCCTCACCCAGGCCGATGGGTTCAGGCGTCTCGAAAACCCTCCTGGTTCCACAAGTCTTGGAATATGAGGTCTTTTACTTCGTCCGTAGCCCCTCGTACTCCCTCGAGCCAGTTCTTGGCCGTATCTTGTGGAGTTGACGTACTTGCCAGCGCGGGCGCTGGCTGGCTCCTGACTGTAGTAGTCTGTTTCCGCGCTTCGGCTGTGGCTGGTCGGAGGTCTGTACTGTTGCGTTTGTTTTCTGGGCCTTGTGCAGTCCCGTGAGAAGTGACCCGGGTTATTGCAGTTATAGCAAATAACTTCCCTCATATCGCGTCTCTGCCCGCCACCTCGGCCTTCTTCCTCCTCCTCCTCTTTGGTTGTTGTCTGGCTTCTCTTCCTAGGACTTCCTCGGCGTTCGCCAGCCGTGCTCGGGAGCGGTCGGCCGAGGTGTCCATGGCGTTTGGGTCTATCTTGGGGGGGATTGCACGGGGGGGTTCCATGGAGAGCCGTAGTTTCGGGGAGCATTCGGCGGTTGAGGATGTAGGCTTGGACAGGTGTAGCCTGGCAGCGGGGTGGATGTACTGTTTCTTGCCGTTTCAACGTGGCGTCTTTCCACTCGTTGAATGTGTCCGGGCTGTCCAGTTCGTAGACCTTGGTGAACAGCGCGGGTGGTAGCCCCGACGTGAACCGATCGATCGTTTGTCGGTCGTTGAGGCGATAATCAGCCTTGCGTGCCAGTTGTTCGAAGTTGGTGACGTACGTGTCAATGTCATCTCCGATCATTTTGAAGCCTTTAGCCTAGGGCCGCTTGAGCCTGTTCTTGTTCTAGGACGTTGGAGAAGCGATCCGAGAACCCGGCTGTTAAGGTGTCCCAGAGATATTCGTCATATCGATCTCTCCAGTCCTGACTTCGTTGTTCAGCCAGGTGAGGAATCCGAGGGTCCAGTTGCTTGACGGCCGGTCCCTTTACGTATCCTAAGAACATAAGGCATCTGCGATATACGTTTCGCAGGACGGGGGCGTCTCCATTGAGTGCCCAGTAGAGGTGCCATTGAGCAAGGAAGGCTTCGTAGTCGGCTCTGTCCCCTGTGAACACGGTGGGTTTCTCCCCTGTCAGTTTGTCTTCACCGGGTTGTATCCCTGCACCTCCGCCTCCGCCTCCGCCTCCACCGCCTCCTGGTTGGGGCTGGGAATCCTCCTCGTGGTGTGGCCCTCCTCGTGGTGGTCCTCCTCCGAAGTTTCCTCCGGGTCTTTGTGGTGGAGGGGGGGCTTCCTCGTCCTGGGGGAGGGTCCGGGTGGTCGGGTCCTACTGCGCGAAATATCGCGGCTTCGTCTGCATCCTCCGATGATCCCAGTGCCTGGGTGGAATGGGTAGGAGGACTGCATTAGCTTCCTCCTCTCGTATGCGTCGTACTTCTTCCTCGATATAGGTGTCTTCTTGCGTGATGGTCGCCATTGCAGCTATGGCTGGGGAGCGTATATGGATGACTTCTGGTTCCTTATGTGAAGCGACTCAGCTGTCTGGACTATTTTCCGCGACTTCTGACTCTTCGTCGTCTGCTTCGGTTTGGTCGTCTTCTCCGCTTGTTTCCGAAGGTGCGGGCGTGCGTGGTTCCGAGGTACTCGGTTTCTTGTTCGGGTTGTCCGTCTATGCGTCCCACTGTTCTCGCGTGGGTAATCCCTTGTATCGATGTCGCAGTTGTAGTTTCTTCCTGCGGGTCGTATCGCGTCCCCCTGTTGTCGATTGGGTTCCACGTAATCTCCACCCAACAAACGTTCTCGAAATTGAACTCAACTGGTCGGTATCGGGTAGGTCCCGACGC